>MU223598.1:2003586-2026219 GCA_018584345.1 Thuja plicata | reverse complement strand
GCACATGGCGCGCAGGGGGCTTAATATTAGCGCCTGGTCGGTAATAGGACCGCCGGCGTAGTCTTTTAAGCCCGCGGGGGCTGAGCAGTTGACCCGCCACCGCTGGGGCGGAGCGGGGGCTGAGGAAGCAGGCGGAGCACCGGAAGACACCGCTGCGGGCGGTGAGTGCAGTTAGCGGGCGGCAGACTGCGGAGGAGCCGCCGGGAGACCGCGGGGCGCCGGTGTGTAAACGGCGGTGGCAGCGGAAAAGGGCAGCGCAGCCGCGGTAGAATGGGCGGCGCGGGCCGTGCGTAGAAGACAGGGGCCGGGGGCCGGAGACCATGGGCGGCGGGGCCGCGGAAGAGAGGGTGGGCGGCCGGCCACCGACCGGCGGCGGTGGCACCCAAAAAAAAAATTTACACAGACAGCGTAAATGAAACTCTGAAAACCTTGAAAAAATAAGGTTTTTTTTAATTTTTTTCTCGGTTTCCGTGCCCGTACGGCACTGGAAACCAAAATTTTTTTTGCCTCGGTGCCAACTTGTCCAAAATGGACAAATTTTATGTCGATTCTAGGTTTTTTGGGCCTTCCGGACGTACTGGAAGTGTCCGTTTGGGCCCAAAATGCCTCCAAAAATAGAGACCCCCCAGAACCACTGAGAGAAGCCGAAAAAGATTCTGAAACCCTCTGTGCATCAACGAAACTCGAACAACCAGCAGCAAGATGGCTCTGATACCATGTTGAGATTGCTAAAATGCAATGCAACCAAGATCACCTGCATGCAAAGACTATTACACAGAAGAAGAAGACAGAAGAGAGAAGGATCTAAGGCGGCCAAAAAGCTAGAGGAGACATCATGTTGAAAAGAATGATTTCTATATTATCAACAATACTGAATAATTCCTTATGAAATACAAAGATGACAATCCTTATAAAGGATGCTGAAACCCTAAAAGGGCAATTGCTAGGAAATAGAAACTTTCCTAAGACTAAAGAAACTGCCTAAGTGAAACTTAAGCACTAAAGGGCAATTGCTAAATTACTCTAACACATTCTACTATACCTTATCATGACTCTTCACCTTCTAAATGTGATGCCAAAATGAGTATTTCCCCATTTTACCTTGTAAATGATAAAAAATGTGTCTACTTATGAAAGTTACATTTTCCTTTAGACATAGGACATGGTTATTGTAATGTGGAAATGGCGAGAAATGTTAGGATGTAGATCACTCACCAAATCCAACATACATTAGAATACAAAACCTCCAACAAGGTGAATCCAATTAGCACAACCAAGAGAATAAGTGTGCTAATGAAGATCTATATAATGTAGGGTTTTGGATTATTTGATTGTAAAGGATGTAAATGAAATGTAAAGAGTGATATGATATGTAAATATAAATATGATCTATGAAAGTAAGTGAAAGAGGAAAATAGGAGAAGTGAACTTAACTTGGAGAAAGAAGAGGAAAAAATGACTTTTAGAATTGAATTTTACTGTTGTTGGGATGTTAGAATCAGGTGTAATTATAGATCTAGGCCTCTGATGTTTGCAACTGTCCACTATGTAAATTTTTAGTAATAACTGAGAGGGGGGGTGAATCAGTGGCCTAAAAAATTAATCCTTAAATCAACCCTTTAAAACTTATTACCACTTTTAAGCCTCTAGTTATATTTAGTCCTATAAGATGAATGCCTTGAAATACTTATAACTAATTACTACTTGTTGGATAGCTTTGTAAATCCTTCTTCTATATGTTTACCGATAAGTAGTCAACTATTTATCGAAACACGGTAAATATGCAGAGTATATCGATCAATCCAAAATAGCATATGTGAAATGTAAAACAATCAAATAATGAAACCTAAACACATAACACATGGATTTTTAATGTGGAAACCCTATTAAGGTAAAAACTACTGGGACCGGTACCCCAAATTTTCACTATTATGAAGTGAGCTCTGTCAGGAGCCAACCCTGTTAAAGGTTACAAACACGCTGTTAGGTGTGACCTTGTTAGAGGATTTAGAAGATAGTTTGTCACCTAGTATCTAGCATCTAATGCTACCATCCTTGATCAAACACTCACTTGGCCTGTCAATAGGTATCAGGCATATCCAATGCTACTTTCTATGATCAACCTTTTTTATACTTCTTGGGATGTATCTTAATTACAAAAGACTTTTAAGTCCTGCTCGGTTAAGAGACTTGATGCTTCAATGGTTAAACTGAAACATTAAAGTGATTTGTTCAAACATATAACTTGAATTGTATATTTTTAGATCTATTGTAAGTGCATTACCTCTCTGATCAATATAATCAATTCAATACCTTTTCTCCACACTATTCTGCTCTGTGATGTTGTTTCACTATTCGTTGGTGTCTGTAGAATCTAGCTCTTTTCCTCAGCTTGTTGATCATGTCTGATTGAAGACTTTCTTCTCCTTCAGAATCTCTTCAAAATCTCTTCAGCATCTAATTTCTATTCTCTTGTTCACCCCACAATTTGTAATGAATTGGGTTTGTCTCTTTATAGACGTTTCTTGACTTTCTTGATTCTTGGCGTGATCCACAATTCTCGCCAATTAGATTTAAAGAAAACTCCAATTTTATCTCGTAGAGATCTTCTTCCCAACTGGACAAAACAACTTTAAATCCTTTACTTATCTCTGGCTTTATCTGGATGATTAAAACAATGATAAGTATCCATTAAGTTTATTTTTAGCTTTTGACAACTAAGCATTTTGTCATTTCTGAACTCTCTATTTCTATCGATCAAAGCTTCAGTTAGTCATCGGTGACAACTAACTGTTCCGTCGGTATGACTTCAGTTGACTTTGGGATCTCCGTTCATCGGGCAATACTGTAATTCTATCCGTCGGGTTAGACTATGTTTTGCTCATCGAGCAACATTGTAATTATGTCCGTCGGGTTAGACTATGTTTTGCTCATCGGGCAACACTGTAATTATGTCTGTCGGGTTACAATGTGACTTTTCTCTTTTACTCTGACCATCAGTGTATATAGTCACTTTGTGGATACTTGACTTATATGCATTACTGATAGCATAGCCTTTTATTCTTTGGTTCTTTGAAGTCTTTGGCAGTATTTTCATGACCATACAAATTATATCAAGTTGACATCAATGACAATACAATACATTAACTGATTTAATGTCTTGTATAAAATTTCTTATGTCACTGTGATCATCAACTTAACATCTTCAAACATTCAATTCGTTATAGTTCATCAATCTCTCCCTTTGGCATTGATGGAAACATACTACATTATCACACTATATTATGATTAATACAATATGAAATATAACATTTGAATTTCATCAAACTACCAATCTTATGTACTATAACCGATACAAATATCTAGTTCTCGGTAAGCTAGATTTGATTCTTGCAACTTTCTTTCTGTCTTTTGATGTGATGTGTTCTCCTTCTATGTCAAACTCTATCCCTTTCACTGTTCTCCTTCCTTTGATGTCTCTTGTCAGCAAATCTTTCTCTTTGTATGTGCTCTTCCTTTCTGATTACATCTCTCCCTCTGGATTATGCATCTCTCCTTGATGTATAATCTCTCCCTAAGATGATAAGAAGTGATAATGGATATAATCTCTCCCTTTGACAACAATGCCAAACAAACATTTTTTACAGTAATGCCAAACAAATCCTTTCTATCCATAATATACTCCATGAATTTCCCTATCCATCGGTAATGCAATAACTCTGGTGCTCGGAGTAGATAAATATCTTCTATGTATAGATTTATCTTTGAAGCCTATTTCTCTACTTACATCAACAAGAATGATATTATGATAATATGCAAGTTGATGCAGCCTTCTAGTCATTTATTGACCAGTTGACAAGGGTCTGACCCCTAGTCTCTTTCTCGAGTACTCAAATGCATCCTTGGGCAGTGGCTTTGTGAAGATATCAGCTAGTTGTTCCTTAGATTGCACATACTCTAGTATCACCTCCTTTGCTTGAACTTTTTCTCTCAAATAATGATACTTGATGGCAATATGCTTTGTTTTAGCATGCATGACTGGATTCTTGGAAATGTTTATTGCACTTGTATTATCACAAGAGATAATTACTGGTTCAAGAATTTTCATATGCATACCTTCCAGTAACTGTTTGATCCATGCAATATTTGAGCAGTTTGCAGCAACAACAACATACTTTGCTTATGTACTAGACTGAGAGATGCATCCTTGCTTCTTGCTAATCCATGTGACAAGTTTGTCACCCATGAAGAATTCTCCTCCAGTTGTGCTCTTTCGGTCATCAATATTTCTAGCCCAATCAGCGTCGATAAAGACCTTAAGTTCAAATTCACCTTCTCCTCTATACCATAAGCCATAGTCCTCAGTATTCTTCAGATATCTTAGGATTCTTTTCATAGCTGTCATATGTGATTCCCTGGGATTAGAAGAAAATCTTGCAACTATTCCTACTGCATGTGCAATATCTGGTCTAGTATGTACAACATACATGAGTTTTCCAATCATTGATTTGTACAAAGTCTGATTTACCTCTATTGACTTGTCCTCCTTTGTCAGCTTAAAGCCAGTTGCCATCGGTGTTCCAACTAGTTTGGACTCTTCCATCTTGAGTATTTTCAGTACTTCTTTGATGTACTTGGATTGTGTAATGAAAATACCTTCATTTTGTTGCATGATCTGTAGACCAAGAAAGAACTTGATCTCTCCAAACATAGACATTTCAAACTCTTTTCTCATTTCATTTGCAAATGATTTGCATAGCATATCATTTCCTCCAAATATGATGTCATCAACAAATATCTCAGCAATTAAAATGTTAGCATCAATATCTTCCTTCAAATAAAGTTTATTGTTTTCACTAGTCCTTGCAAATCCAATACTAATAAGATAGGAATGAATTCTTTCATACTAGGCTCGGGGTGCTTGTTTCAATCCATACAAGGCTTTGTGTAATCTACATACCATGTTCCTCTTGTCTAGATCAACAAACCCTTCTGGTTGTTCAATGTATACCTCTTCTTCAAGTATTCCATTTAGGAATGCAGACTTGATATCCATTTGATATACCTTGAATCCTTTACATGCAGCATAAGAAAGTAATATTCTCACTCCTTATATCCTAGCAATGGGTGCAAAGGTTTCTCCATAGTCAATCCATTCTTCTTGTGCATACCCTTGCATACTAGTCTTGCTTTGTTTCTGGTGACTTCTCCATTCTCATTTAGTTTATTCCTGAATATCCATTTTGTACCGATGACATTCTTATCATCTGGTCTCGGTACAAGTGTCCATGTCTTGTTTTTCTCAATCTTCTCAATCTCCTCATTCATATCACTAATCCATTCATCATTTTCAAGTGCATCATTGACATATTTTGGTTCAAAATCACAAATAAGACATCTTGTATTTAGAGACTTACTTCTGGTTCTCATACCAGCCTTCTTATCTCCAATGATATAGTTCTTTGGATGGTTCTTTCTGACATATCTTGCAAGTATAGGTTCATCTCTTTGTCTATCATTGTGTTCATCAATTTGTCCTTCATTTTGATCCACATCATTTGGTACATCATCTTGAGCAATATCTTGTTCGTCAGTACTTGCAGCCTGATGCTCGGGTGCAATAATCTGTTGCTCAGGAGCTCTACATTGTTGGTCAGGTAGAGTGTCAGGTTCTTCATTGTAAGTAAACCTGTTGTAGTCCTTTGGTTCTTTGTGCTTTCCTTTTTATTCTTCTCTGCAAATTCATCTATCTTTACATTTGCACTTTCAACAATTTTGTTAGAGGCTTTATTTAGACATTTATAGGCTTTTCTCTTGGTGGAATACCCTAGGAAGATACCTTCATCACTCTTGGAGTCAAGCTTTCTAGTTCTATCATCCTTTAAGATATAACATTGACTACCAAAATTTTTGAAGTAACTTACATTGGTTGTGTAACCATACCATAGCTCATAGGGTGTCTTCTTTGTGTCTTTCTTCAATTGTACTATGTTTAATGTGTAAGCAATAGTGCTGAAAACTTCCCTCCAGAAGATTTGGGTGAATCCTTTCTCTATCATCAGTGTCCTTGTACAATCCACAATCCTTCTTTCAGCAATTCCATTTTGTTGTGGTGTTCTCGATGCAGAGACCTATCTGTTGATTCCATGCTGATTACAAAAGTTAGCGAATTCATCTTAAATAAATTCCCCTCCTCTATTTGATCTTAAGCATTTCAATTCTTTGCCACTTTGTTTCTCTACCATTGCCTTGTACCATTTAAACATCTTGAATGCTTCAGATTTATCTTTTAGAAACATGATTGTCATCATTCTAGAGTAATCATCAACAAAGAGAATAAAATATCTATCACCATAATAACTCTTTGTCCTCATAGGTCCACATAGGTCAGTATGGACTAATTCTAGAATGACATCAGATGTATGGGTTTTTCTTTTGAAACTAGATTTGTCATCTTACATTTTTGACAATTTTTGCACATGATATTGTCTGGCTTAATCATCGTCGGTAAGCCTATTACATTTCTCTTTTTGCTTATGTTTATCATGTTGTAAAATTTCACATGACACAATCTTTTGTGCCACAACCATATATCTTCATTTCTATCCATTAAGCAAGTGGTGTCAGTATCATTTAGACAGAATAAGTTACCTTTTGTCTACTCACCGGTGCCAATCAGATTTCCTGATTCATTGAAGATCTTTGCCTTATTTTCAAATGCCACTTTGTGACCTAAATTATTGAACTGGGAAACACTCAATAGATTATAATTCAATCCTTTTACCCAATAAGCATTTTCACATTTTATCAAGTTATTCAACATTATAGTTCCTCTACCTTCAACTGGACAAGGTGTGTCATTACCCATTCTTACTGAACCACCATTATAGTATTCAAAAGTCTCAAAATTTTGCTTGTCACCAGTCATATGGTGAGTGCAACCACTATCTATGATCTAGACATCATTTTTATTAACTTTAGATATGAGTACAGTTTATACATACCTTTCTTCATCATCATCTAAATCATCCTTTACTCCCACAAACACCACCTCGATGTCTTCCTTAGATTCGGTGTTAGTGTCATCATCTTTGCATTTATCTACGTAACTGGCCTTCTTTCCTTTGTCCTTGTAGTCTTGGGTATCTCTTGTTTTTGATTCTTGGTTGCTTCTGTAATCACCTCTGTCAAACTTCTTTTCAAATGACCTGTCATTACTTTTGTCATCTTTTCTCCTGTTAGGACATCTTGCAGCAAAGTGTCCAATCTATTTACAATTAAAACAAACAAGTGGTAATTTACCTTTGTATTTACCTTTTCCTCTTTGCATTCTTCTATCCATAAGTGCTTCAATTTCATCAAGATCTTCTTCTTCACTTTCACTATCACTATCTTTTCTCATAGTGTGTTTATGACTTGATTTACTTATTCTCATAGAGGATTTGAATGCAGACTCTTTGTTTGGTAAGACACTATTATCAAAATTATTCATCTCAAATAAAATCAGTCTTCCAATCATATTGTCTAGAGTAACATTGCTATTTGCTACTGCTCTCATTTCTTGTATGGCAGATACTCTAATAGCATAAGTAGGCAGTAAGGTTCTTAGAATTTTACTTACCACTATATCTTCTTCTAGTATACCTCCAACTCCTTAGATAGCATTGACTACCTCTTTGATTCTTGTGTTGTACTGTGTGATGTTTTCACCTTCTTTCATTTTGAGATCATCAAACTTTCCTCTAAGGCTTTTTGCCTTGGCTCTTAAATCATTCTTGTCACCGCCATGTACAAGTATCAATTTGTCCCACATTTTCTTTGCAGTTTTGCAGGTTTTGACATCTTCAAATTCAACATCAAAGAGTGAGGAAGTAAGCTCTATCATCATGCAGTTGTGTTCATGCTTCTATCTCATTTGTTCAACTATGGGTGCTCCTGTGGGCAACACATATTCAATATCTAAGTATTGAGTAACACCATTTCCAATACCTGATAAGTGGAGTCTTATTCTGATTTTCCATGAAGCAAAGTTGTCTTTGTTCAACTTGGGCACATCTCATCTGTTCATCTTGTGATCTTTATCTTGAGCTATTAAACTCCATTTCCAAGCACACATGCTCTAATACCAATTGTTAGTAATAACTGAGAGGGGGGGGGGGTGTGAATCAGTGGCCTAAAAAATTAATCCTTAAATCAACCATTTAAAATTTATTACCACTTTTAAGCCTCTATTTATATTCAGTCCTATAAGATGAATGCATTGAAATACTTATAACCAATTACTACTTGTCAAATAGATTTGTAAATCCTTCTTTTGTATGTTTACCGATAAGCAGTCAACTATTTACCGAAACACAGTAAATATGCAAAGTATACCGATCAATCCATAATAGCATATGTGAAATGTAAAACAATCAAGGAATGAAACATAAACACATAACACATGGATTTTTAATGTGGAAACCATGTTAAGGGAAAAACCACCGGGACTGGTACCCCAAATTTTCACTCTTCTGAATTGAGCTCTGTCAGGAGCCAACCCTGTTAAAGGTTACAAACACACTATTAGATGTGACCTTGTTAGAGGATTTAAAAGATAGTTTGTCACCTAGTATCTGACATCTAATGCTACAATCCTTGATCAAACACTCACTTGGCCTGTCAATAGGTATCGGGCATATCCAATGCTACTTTATATGATCAAACTTTTTGATACTCCTTGGGATGTATCTCAATTACAAAAGACTTTTAAGTCATGCTCGGTTAAGAGACTTGATGCTTCAATGGTTAAAATGAAACATTAAAGTGATTTGTTCACACATACAACTTGAATTGAAGATTTTTTTAGATCTATTGTAAGTGCATTACCTCTCTGATCAATATAATCAATTCAATACCTTTTCTCCACACTATTCTGCTTTGTGATGTTGTTTCACTATTCGTCGGTGTCTACAAAATCTAGCTCTTTTCTTCAGCTTGTTGATCAGGTCTGAATGAAGACTTTCTTCTCCTTCAAAATCTCTTCAGCATCTAATTTCTCTTCTCTTTTTCACCCCACAATTCATAATTAATTGGGTTTGTCTCTTTATAGACATGATTCACCATTTCTTGGCTTTCTTGATTCTTAGTGTGATCCATAATTCTTGCCAATTAGATTTAAAGCAAACTCCATTTTTATCTCGTAGAGATCTTCTTGCCAACTGGACTAAATAGATTTAAATCCTTTACTTATCTCTGACTTTATCTGGATTATTAAAACAATGATAAGTATCCATTAATTCTATTTTTAGCTCTTGACAGCTAAGCATTTTGTCATTTCTGAACTCTCTATTTCCGTCGATTCTGAACTCTCTATTTCTGTCGGTCAAAGCTTCAGTTAGTCATCGGTGACAACAGACTGTTTCATCGGTGTGACTTTAGTTGAGTTTAGGATCTTCGTCCGTCGAGCAACACTGTAATTCTGTCCGTCGGGTTAGACTATGTTTAGCTCGTCAGGCAACACTGTAATTCTGTCCGTCGGGTTAGACTATGTTTTGCTCATCGGGAAACACTGTAATTCTTTCTGTTGGGTTACACTGTGACTTTTCTCTTTGACTCTGACCGTCGGTGTGCACTCCGTCAGTGTATTTATTCACTTTGTGAATACTTGACTTATATGCATTCCTGATAGCATAACCTTTTATTCTTTGGTTCTTTGAAGTCTTTGGCAGTATTTTCATGACCATACATATTATATCAAGTTGACATCAATGAAAATATAATACATTAACTAATTTAATGTCTTGCATAAAATTTCTTATATCACTGTGATCATCAACTTAACATCTTCAAACATTCAATCAGTTATAGTTCATCATAAGTTTCAGCCAAAAAGTAGGGGACTAGGTCGTGAAAGTCAACCTAGTCCTTGTAGGTCCAAATCTAATGAAAATTTCACCAGGTTTGCAACAGGTTATGAGACTCTCGAATCCGGGTGTAAAACTATTAAAACTGCACCCATGCATAGAAAAGAAGGGGAAAAAGGTTGTGGAAAGGGGTTTTCCTTAGTTAAACTCCTATATAGGAATCAACCTTGGAATGGAATTAAGATTTCATAAAGTAAAGTAATATAGACAAGATAAATGTAAGATTCACCTTACATGAAAAACCTTCATGAATGGATGTAGAAATCAGGCAAACCCATGAAGATGCTTGCATGTATACTTGTATTGTAGAGTCAAGGATGCCTTTACAAATGCACATATCTACACTTGTCAATCATAGATCATGAATGAATGTATGCTTGATAAACTCAATAGATAAGGAGAGAGAAGAAGAGAAAATGCATGGATCTTCTTGCTTTCTTGTGAATTCCTCTACTTGGCCATCATGGGAGAGAAAATTGTGTCAATGAGAGAATATTTCCTTTGCTTGAATGGACATTGAAGAAAGGGAGACTTGGAAATCCTAGATTGGGTGCTTGCCTTCAAGTCTTAAATATACCACTTCAATTGCACAACTTGAATTGCTTGAGATCTTGATTCGCTTGCACTTGATCAATTGATTACTTGCATATGAATTGGATGTTTGCATATGAATCGTGATGTCAAAATGAGAGCAGAGATTCCCCTTTTATACTAATTTTGGTATTCAATTTAACTCCAGACCGACCACAGATTTGGAAATTAGAAGAAAACCTCTCCATTGGGCCCTGGGCCAACTTCAGGGGAAAAAAAACCTAGGACTAGGCCGACTTGGCCGGCCTAGTCCAGGACTAGGTCATCCTGCTGACCTAGTCCTAGTGTTTTTGCCTCAAAATTTGTCAGGAACTATTAAAGTGTGATATAAAGTGGAGGGAGGAATTACTGGTTGTTGGAATCAAGAAAAGGGGTCATTCAAACCTCAAAATCACCAAAATGGGTTATAATAGTTCCTAGAGCCTCCAATTATGGGTGCTAACTTTTTAAGATGGTACTTGATTATTAAATTATTTTGAATGATTATGTCCACTTGGACACTTTCCAAAGTACATGGTGATCTTTAGTAGCTTGAATTTAATGTTATTCTCTTAACATTAACTAAATTATCTTAACAAAAGTTATTTTTGCATGATGCAGTATTTTCCTATACCCCTAGGAGCTCCTCCATTAAACACCCCAAGTAGGAAAATTTTGTAAACTTGGTCATACAAAAATGAGTTAGATGGTAGAAATATGATTTAAGATTGGAAACAACCTTCCATGAACCTTTTCATTATAATAAGTACCTCCTCTTCCAAAACCTAGCTGGAACAAGTATCCTTCTCCTCTAACAACTCTTCCATTTACTCCTCTTCCTTGATGTGGAATCAACTCCACCATAACCCAACCTCCTCCACCAAATGGTTCTCCACTTATCATTCCACCTGATCTCACCACTCTACATTCTACTTCTCTTCTTTGTAGGCTATAACCCACCCAAGTCTGACCACCTCCTCCAAATACAATCTACAACCTTGTGTACCCTCACCACTACAACACAACCTCTCTATAATCCTCTTCTATATAATCTACAATCTTTTATTCATTCACTATCTCTTTCTTTACAACCAACCTCTATATGCTTGGTTTATCAAGTCTCTTTATCATCCTCATGCCCACTAAAGGACATTTATCATCTTCATATATTATGACACCATCTACAATTAGAATCTATTTCATTTCTTCTTTAATGCCTTCCCAAAGACATGCTCATTTATCTTCAATTGTTGTGAGTCATTATGATTCTATTGTTACAACTCTTTCTTCACCTCTCTCTTATGTTTCAAGCCTTCATAAAGACTTGTTGTTTCCTACAATCTCTTCCTTCTTCCAGGATCAACTTCCAAGAAGCTATTGATCTCCATCTTTGTTGCATGCTCCTTGATCTCGTTCTCTATGCCTTTCAAAAAACATATCTCTGACATAAACTCTTCTTCATCTCCATCTTTACCATTTTCTTCATCAAGTATTGGACCTTCCAAGTCCTCTAATATATCCTCTTCTTTTGTGCCACATGTAAGTCACTCTAACAAATCGTATTTCTTTCCTTTAATCAAAACATCACTAGAAAGAAAACTATCCACACCTCTTCTTCTCTTCTTTTCTCTTTTCAATATCTTCTCTTGTATCATTCATTTGTTGTTACATATATATCATCTCCTCTATTATCTTATGTCTTAATATTATATCTCTCCCCGTAAGTATAGGAAACCTCATATTCCATCCAATGACAAATGACATTTTCTTCTTCTTTTCCATCTTATACTTCTTGAATTTTCAAACTCTTTTCTCATTTGATTAGCAAATGTCTTACATAAGGTGTTATTGCCTCCAAAAATAATATCATCAACAAAAATTTCAGCTAACAAAACCTTTTTGTCATTGTCACACTTCAAGTAAACATTAGTTTTATCACTTATTCTTTGAAATCCTATTTTGATTAGATAAGAGTGCAACCTCTCATACCATGCTTAGGGTGCTTACTTCAAACCATAAAGAGATTTATGTAACTTACATACCTTTTTCTTATTTGTGCTCTCAATGAATCCTTCAAGTTGTTCAATGTAAACTTCCTCTTCCAGTATCTCATTCAGAAATGCAGACTTGACATCCATTTGATAAAGTTTGAATCCTTTATAAGCCAAATAAGCTAGAAGTATTCTAACTCCTTCAAATCTAGCAACAGGTGAAAAAGTATCACCATAATCTATGCCTTCTTCTTGTACATAACCTTTGCAAACCAATCTAGCTTTATTTCTGATAACTTCACCATTCTCATTCAGCTTGTTTCTGAAAATCCATTTAGTACCAATAACATTTTTATCCTTTGGCCTAGGTACTAAAGTCCATGTATTGTTATTTTCTATCTGATCAAATTCTTCTTTCATTGCTTTCATCCAATCTTCACATTCTAGTGCATCTTTAACTTTCTTTGGCTCAAATGAAGATATCAAACATGTATTGTCTCTTACCTTGCTTCTAGTCATCACTCCAACATCTTTATTTCCTATAATCTTACTCAGGGAGTGGTGCCTCCTCACATATTTTGCTAAAATAGGCTTGGTAGGTCTCGGTGCTTCATCTTTATCAATCGGTTGTAGAGAAATCTGTTCAGATTCCTCCTTGGTAGGTGCTCCCGGTAAGGTGTCAGGAACATCAGGTTGTACATATACAAACTTATCATATTCTTCAGGTTCCTTTTTGTTTTCTTCATCATTCTTTTCTACAAACTCATAAATTCTCACATTTGCACTTTCCACCATTTTCTTAGTAAATTTATTCAAACACTTATAGGCCTTACTCCTTGTATAATATCCTAAGAATATTCCTTCATCCCCTGTAGAATCAAACTTTCCTTCTCTAGAATCTTTCAAGATATAACATCTACTTCAAAAAACTTTGAAATAACTCACATTAGGTTTGTGATCATACCAAATTTCATAAGGTGTTCTGTTGGTCCTGTAGACACCTAATTTTGGTCAAGGTGAATTAATCAGGACTAAAGTGAGCAGAATCAATTAAAATCAATGCAAATCAATCAAATTGGGAATTAATTGAATTATTATCAAAGCCTTGGATTAATCAAATCAAATAAATTCATTTAATTATGCAATTGAAATTAATCATTTAATTGTATAGTTAAATAATCAAATTAAATTAAATCCAACCCTTTTAAGGGTACACATGGCTAAAGAAATTAATTAAATTAATTAATTAAATCCCTTAATTTCCTCATCTCTCACATGGGTTAAAATTCATCAACCAATGAGGATTAAGAATGGGAGCTCACATGGATCAAACCAAATTCATCCTACATCACACATCTTGCAAATGCATCTTGATCACTCAAATTGTCTCCTCATTTGAAACCACCTTTTAAATGGTCTTAACCTTTGAGACCATTGACCTAACCTAACTCTAATCATGAGTTAATCAACTGTACCCCTGCCCTTGGGAAATACTATAAATAGAAGCCATTTTTAATGCATTATCATCACACTGCACATTCATGAAGCAAAGCATAATCACTATAGGAAAATCATCTTGAGTCCATAGCAATTTCATCTTCCTAATTTGCATTTTAGTGAATATTTGAGTTTAAATTAACATAATTCATCATCAATTCTCATATTAGGACTGTCATTATGGATGATTAGGCTGAGAGCATACTGTATTCTTTCTTAAGAGATCCATGAGATGCTCATTATTTGATTTTCAATTCAATTAAGTTCGTCATTGTTAAATATTTGATTAGATCACAAGCTAATTTCATGAAGGTATAGTTTTCTGTATACACAAATGGCGCCCACCGTGGGGCTCTAAGCCTCAAATCTAACAAAAATTGTTCTTAATTGTTGAATTTGAAGGAGTTTGTGTTACATATTTGACATTTGCAGGTGAAATGATGTGTACAAAGGTGAAGTGTGACACATTTGCACAGTGAAGGAGTGCGTAGTATATTTCTTCTATCTTTGTCTGTTTTTCTCTCAACGCATCAGACTGCAAAGCGACGTGTACAAGAACAAAGGTTAACACATTTAAGCAGAAAAGGAGCACGTAGACACATAAAGCAAAGCGCCTTTGCACAACAAAGTGACACGCAAAGAATTTCTTCTGACGCTTAGCATTTTCTTATAGCGCTTTTAAATTCTGTATTTACGCTTGCGATTTGTTAAATAATGCTTAGGATTGTTAAGTAACACTTTGAAAGTTTTAAATAACACGTGCATAACTTTAAGTAGTGTGTAGTACTTTGTGAAACAATGCTTTGTCTACTTTAAAATAACGCGTATTGTTATTTTTAACATTCTGCTTGTTTCTGACAAACAACTAATTAAATGAAGTTTATTGGTTATTTTGCAGATGTCAGAACACATGAAGGTGCAGAAGCCTGTGTTTAGGATCAATAGGCAAGAAAGGGAGATAAAAAAGACTTTAAGTTTTGAAAAGAAAATTCATAATGCAAACCTTTAAGAATCATTAAGTGAGGAGGAAAAGATTTATGAGCATTACTTAAAAGTTATAAAAGCATATAAAATCTAAATTCCCTTCATTAAATTGAGTCATTTCACTTTATATTTAAATCTTGATTTGAGTGATTTGAAGCATTTTTGTTGTGAATTTGGTTGCCTCATTTTGTGTGAGCTTTTTTGACTAAATTTTTTGGAGGAGAGGAGGCTAAGGAGCTGGAACTATCGCCACTAGGTGAGTAGTTAAAAAAAAATCCAAAAAATGCGCCTAGCCTTTTCTAGCTTCAATTCAAGGTATTTTTCACATCCTCCTTGCATTGATTAAATTGTGGCTTTTAAAAGTTCAAATATAGCATAATTAAAAGTTTGTTATTGTTTGCCAAAGAAATCATTAGGCCTATTCTCTCAACTTTTTAAGTTAATAAAAAAGCCAAACATGTTAACTTTGACAATAAAATGAAAGACTTGGGAATGAACAAACACTAAAGCATTAAACCTCATTGTTTGTGAAAGATTAAGAGGTGTTTAATTAAAATATTGATATTGTGTTTGGAAGTGGAAGATAGTAGGGATATGATCTTTACCCTTTTAGGGTGAATCAAACTCTCAAACCTATTGGCTCACTTTATTTCTTGTTTTATCATGAACATGCTAGGAAATTAGAGGGCCTGCCTCCCGCGATTTGCCTTACGAGGATGGTGAGAGGGAATGACCCAAGTGGGATACAACCATCTTAACCATGGTAATCCAACCCACTATAAAATAAAATGAATTCATCCTTAATGGGGTGGGTGAGGGAATAGATGGAGAATTGAACCTCCTCTAGTAGTCCTTCAGGATTGCGCAAAATCATATTTTTATGTGTGTGGGAGGCCTCTGAAACTCATGATAATTTGAACGGAATCCTAATTAAAACCTTGGTTAAATTAGTAATTCTTACCTTGTAAAGCCATCATTAAGAACCAATTTGACCAGATGTAGATTGTGTGGAATCTTTTCTTGTTAAAACCCGTGGAAATGATAAATAATATACACTTTTTGTGTAGAATTAGGGGTCAATATCAAGATTTGGTGTGTGTGTTGGCATTGTATGTTTATTTGACAAGACAAAAAAATCCAAATAGATCTGATCATTTTATCAATTTTAATAAAATTTATTAAACCAGTGACAAAAACAATTTTCACCTTTATTTGACGCATTTAAAACTTCTGTTGGCGCACACAAACATTATCCTCACGCTTTTGAACTTTCAAGTGATGTGTACAAACTTTAAAACAACACGTGTGAACATTGAAACAATGTGTGTAATCTTAAAGTGGTGCATTTACACAACAAAATAGTGTGTACGAACAATCAAGGAGCGCATTGTTATTTTCCAATAAGTGCTTAATATACATTAAAACATTGCGTATTATACTTTGAAGTAGTGCTTACAGACTGAGGCTTTGAAACAAAAGGTACTTCCTAAGGGTTTGGAAAAATTTTGAATTCATATTTAGATACCCTTTTTAGAGTTATGTTTGTGTATCATTTTGGATTGATCAGATTCCCTCAGATTGAGAAAAAATCAAAATCATTTTTTAAGGGATTGATCAAAGGGATAAGCCAAGAACTTTTGATTCATGCTAATGCTAGCTTTTACTAGATTGCATTATATTAAGTCTACTTTGCAATCTGATGGTACCTATTTGAGGCAAGAAATTCCTTTCCCAAGTGACACATTCACTTCCTCACAACGAATGGTTGAACCTGAAAAAGAAGTGGAACCAAATAGGATGTCCTTTCCCTTTGGAAATATGGATCCCGACCTTATTAATCTTGTCAAAAAGGACACCACTAACAACCAAAATAGTGGAAACAAAGATGCCAACAATGGTGGGGGTAATGGAGGAGGAATTGACCCTAATAACCTAGGCATGGATAACAATGTAGGGAATAGGGACCCTCAAGATGAGGAGGCTATCGAGGAAAGTATAAATGAGGCGATGCAAATTCCATTCTTCATGAAAATCACAGAGAAAGTCATAGAAAGGGATAGGGAGAAGTATTTCTTCGACCTAGCACAAGCAGGGGTAAAGCTTCCCCATGATTATGATGTTGATCAATTGGAAAAGAAAGAAGATGAGGCTACCCATCAACATCATGAATAAAAAATTTAAGTTATTTAAAATGAAATTAGATAGCATGAAGAAAATCATGGCTCCCAAGCCATTCTCAATCGAGGCTTTATGTCCATTTCCATTTGATAAATCTTTAATTATAGTACCATTCCCCACAAATGCAATTTTCCCTAAGTATGAAAAGTATGAGGGGGCATCTGATCCACAAGATAACTTAAGGGAATTGTGTGCTCTAAGCTTGGAGTTCATGCACGATACCACCTATTTAATGAGGTTATTTCCAAGAAGTTTGGGAGGAGCAGAAATGGAATGGTTTTCTAAGTTACCATTCGGTATTCCAACCTTTGAAGAGCTTACTTCCAAATTTGTGACTCATTACTCATATAACATCAAACATGAGGTCACAATGATTAACTTATGTAACACCAAGAAATGCAACGTGGAAGCATTGTTGACTTTCTTATAATGATGGAGGGCGGTATTTTCTTGATACCCTAGAAGTGTGTCCAAGAAGGAAAAAATGGACATTTTCATGAATAGTTTGAATACTGAAATAAATTATCATTTGAGATTGCAGTGTCCACATTCTTTCCAAGATATGATTGAAAATGGAGTTACAACCAAAGAATTTTTGTTAAAGAGTGGAGAAATCAAGTTCTATAAGGAAAACAAAAATTCTCCTAATAATCTCAACTCCAACAATCATAATCGCACTTCGGGAAATAACAACCACTTTTGGCTTAAGAAAACACTAACAAGGGCCTTGTCTATAATGGGGTTGTTGAGGCACATAACTTGAAATCCACTCCTTTTACTCTCACAAGATCTTCCAACAAATCCAATAATGTGAACCAAGCAAACAAGGTTCCATTTAACAACAACAACAACAACCCTAATACTAAAAACTTGCGAAACAAACAAGAGGCTGACAAGCCAAGATCTTTCTTTACCCCATCTCCAAGATGGAATTTCACACCCTTGGGTGAGCCACTTGAAAATTCTTTAAGGACTCTCATTTCTAATAAAATCATTGTTTTACCGGAGGGTGGGCCTTATGAACCTCAAATTAAACCCTAATGGTGGAATGAAAGTAATATATGTGAATATCATAGAAATAGAGGGCATAAGACAAATGATTACATGAGTTTAAATCATGAGGTGCAATATTTTATAGATAATGGAGTCATCAAGGTGGAAGGGACACAAAATAATGAAGATCACGTGGCCTTCAAAACTCCTTTCTTCAATCATGAGAAGGGAGAATCTTCAACTAGTAACCAAAATAACAAAGGAGGTAATAAAAAGGTCAATTTGCACATAGCTATGATAATTTCATCAATTCCTTAGCAAGATATGAGAATACTATCAATGTTATTGTTATGAAAGATCCACCATCAAAGGAAACCTCTAATGTGGTTACTAGGGGGCAAGCATCAAAGGTTACTTTACAAGAAGGTATCCTTGAGCCTATGGGTCCTAATCAAACTTCTTCTTCTCAGTGACACTATAATATTGGGGATCAATTACAATAAAATCCTTCTCAAATTTCTATTCTTGAGTTGTTGAAACTTTCACCAAATCACAAGGAAATCTTAGAGAAGGCTCTTGTGGAAACAACCATTCCCGATAACCTAGATGAGGATAGGTTTCAAAACATGGTGGGTCATCTTATAGCACCTCATTGTTTATCATTTTTCGAACAAGATGACATGTCTATCCATCATCCTCAAAATCTATCATTGCATATAGAAGTCTTGATTCAAAAGTATCATGTCAGAGGGTCCTCATTTATGGAGGAGTTGGTTTAAATATTTGCACATTGAATATTTTCAAAGCCTTAATATTTTTTGAAGGTGTCGTGGTTCCAAAGAAGAAGATTACTATCAAAGCCTATGATAATGAGGAAAGATCTTCTAAAGGAATGGTGGTGTTGGCTATTGTAATGCCCCGCCAAGGAACCTAGGAGAACTAACCTAAACAAGACACTAAGTTAACATGATAATTTTTTTTAAATGTTTACAAACAATAATGATAACAATGCGGAAGCAACACAATGAAGTACATGACATACACATAAGTACAACTCATACATAGATAACAATCCTCGAGGGTTCCTTGACGTAGAATTACCTAAATAAACTAATCTATGAAAACAACTATAAAGAACTAACAAAAGGTTACATCAACTGAATCCAATAACATACATCTCATAATAAAAGATTACACATACATCTGATACCCAAGGTATTCATATGAGAATCAACATCCACTGCACATGTCGCAGGGTATGCAATAATACATAATAATACAAAATAACACATCCTCCAAAAGATGTCATCCAATATACACATATGGTACAAATATACAACTCATGAAACTATACAAGTCTCCAGAAGAATAAGAAGATAGAAGAAGAACTGCAACAAGGATCATCTGATCATGAAGAAGAACCGTCGGATCTCAATGGTAATAAGAATCACTACCACCTACCAAGTGGAACCAAAGGTCCACTCCCACCGTGCTGAGGAGATAGTAACATGCCCACTCACACGAGCATACAACAAGAATACAAACATCAAAGGTATACAAGACCAACATAAAGAAATGCATAGGAAGATCCTAGAAGCTTTCTAAATCATAAATAAGGAAATCTACAAAATACCAGAGGTAACCGACACACATAGGATAACCTAAGTTGTATATATGAATGTGTCATCATGTACGTCTAACCCTTGAGTTTTGTCCTAGAAATCCCTCAATGAATCCTGACACTTAAGTGACCATACACAACGCCAATGACCTCTCAAACTGATAAAGCCACTAACCAGATTGACATCTTATTATATTATACTAATGAATCCTAATAAATTATTATGTTATCACTTATTACCATTACTTACAATAAATTATCCGAGCAACCACCTGTGAGCTCTGATAATTTATTGCAAGCCACCTCCTATTATACAACTAGGTAACCTACCTTAGGTTAACATAAGAACATCATAAAGGTATCTCATAAAC
Source organism: Thuja plicata (assembly GCA_018584345.1). NCBI lineage: Eukaryota > Viridiplantae > Streptophyta > Pinopsida > Cupressales > Cupressaceae > Thuja > Thuja plicata. The sequence continues at coordinate 2,006,109 of MU223598.1, read as the reverse complement.
CTCATAACTGATTCCTACTCATATAGGGACACACCCTCAGAGAATCATTAACAATATCAAAATAAGAAACGTAACTCTTGAGACTAGTCCTCAATTAACCAAGACCATTTCAAGTCACTCTCACAAGATCACATAGTACTAGTTACATGAATCAAGTTGGGTAAAAAGATCAAGACCAAATCGATAACAATATGAACATGCACTGAAGCGTACATAACACAAAATAAACAGAACTCCCAACACCTCTGGTTTTAGATCCTGATAGTCAACTAATCCCAATAGGCACCAGACACATTGTAGTATCATAAAAAGAAAAGAGACACACAATCTATTTAATCAGTCACTCAGAAGACACATCATCACATAATGAGTATGATTCCAGAAAGACAATAATTCAGTGATAACTAATTCATAACCAACATTATGCAAATTAACCATCTAGTAAAATTACTAACAAACTATAATTCTATTTTCTAAAGAAAATGCACATAAAGCCTATATAGATTAATTTATAACATTTACATCATATAAATTAGTCTATTTAATAACTACTAAATTTCAACTATAATTACAAGCAAGATTATTGAAAACATCTATTAACTTATAAAAGCATCCAAATTAGGGTTCACAACAGAGATCGTTTCTGAAAGGGACAAGATTACATAGTCTAGTAACATATCTTCATTCTCTTTCCTAAACCCTTCAATCTCGATAAAAGCAAATCCCTAACATAACTGATAACCTATTACCAATAACAATAATCATCCAGACAAAATAACGATTAATCCCGATTAATAATTATTCGTCAATTAAAAATAATAGTGCTAATTGGATAAAATAGGTTTGGCAATCATAAACAAATAAAATTTTAATAATAAAAGATAATTATTAATAATTAAGGTTACTAATAACATCTATCATATAGTATATTTAATAATATAAATAATCAAATTTTATATTAATTAAATAACATAAATAAACTAACCTTTTAACAAAATCAAAATAAACCAAACTCTAAATATAAAACTTTAAACTAAACTTTAAATAAATAAATTTAAATAACATTTAAATTAATTAAATTAAACATTAACTAAATTTAAATTAATTAATATTTAAATTAACTAATGTTTAAATAAACTAATATTTAAATAAAAAAATTAAAAAAACAAACAATAACAAAAAAAACATTATTTAATAAATTAAGTGGGGGGGTCTCGACCCCACCCACTGTCCCTTTTAAGGGACGGGCCGCATGGCCCCCTGCGGCCCCATTGCCTTGTGCAGTGGGTCACTGTAGAGGCTCTGCGGGCCACTGCCTCGATAGTGGTGATTGCAGGCCCTGCGGGCCCACTACCACGGCAGTGGGTACTCACGGGGGTACACCACAGGTGGTGGGGGATGCGGTGGCCCCCGCCACCAATTCATTTAATAATTTTTTTCTTAAAAATTTCCTCCATGCGATTTTTTTTATTGTATTTTTTTTATTTTTTATTTTTTTTTCTTGGTGAATTTATTTAATCACTAGGACTGTATTTTTTATATAAAAACAACAAGCAACCCTTTTTTTTAAATTAATTTTTTAACAATAATTAATAGACTTAGTTTCTTCTTTCTTTCCAAGAATAACTCATTAAGTCATATTTTTAATAATATAGGCATTCTTATTTCCAATAAAATTATAAATAAAATAACAAGGATCTAATATTTATTATAATTATTTATTTATCTCTCAAAGAGAGTTTTCTAGTTTCCAAGTATGCAAATTTACCCAAATTTTCTTGTTTCTTTTCAGATTCGATTAGGGGTTTGGGAAAGTACATGGTGAGGGCATGAATTTCATCTTTCCATGGCGAGGAGCTACAGATCTAAGGGTTTCAAACAAGATTAACAACATTTCTCAAATTTTTCTCAAAGAAGTCTACTCCTACAGATCTATAACCCTAAGGCCCAAAATTGAAAACTCATACATTACAATTGAAAACTGTTAGAATTAATATTTCCTTGGTAACTATGTAATTAAAACATATACCAAGGACATGTCATATTATTTGTAATTCCTTTATTAAGGAATTTAGATATTCCTCCTTAAGAGGATTCCTACACATGGCACACACCAAATGTGAATGTGGCACACATAGACTATGGGAGTTACATGCAAACTCCCCCACTCATCTCTACTTAAGAGATGGCTCTCACACATAACTTAGGGTTCTCATAGGGATTCTATGTTGGATTTCTTCTCTCTTCTCTCATTCTCATTCTTGCAATATTGTAATGAGCTTATTGCTCTCATTATTTAGGCTTTGAGCCATATTCATATTGTTCACAAGGGGTTTTTCTTATTTTTTCCCCTTTCAAATCCTTGTGTTCTTGCCTTGGTTCTTGGAGCATTTTGGTGTATTTGTGGTTGATCTATTGAAAGAAAATCTCTCTCTCTCTCTCTCTCTCTCTCTCTCTCTCTCTCTCTCTCCATTTGGTAAACCTTTTCCATTGCATACTCTCTTGGATTCTTTCCCTATCTTT
>MU223598.1:1927848-1976399 GCA_018584345.1 Thuja plicata | reverse complement strand
GTAATTATTCAAAAAAAGGGGGGGGGGGGTAATGGAGAGTTTTTGGGGATATAGGGAGCTTAACAAAGCCACTAAGAAAGATCACTTTCCATTACCTTTCATTGACCAAGTAATTAACAACCTTGTTGGTAAAAAGTATTTTTCATTTCTAGATGGCTTCAGTGGCTACAACCAAATCTAGATATCACCTAAAGATTAGATAAGACAATGTTCACCTATCCATGGGGAACATTTTCTTATTCTATCTTACCATTTGGAATGTGCAATGCACCTGCTACTTTTCAGCGGTTGGTAATCAGTATTTTCTTTGACATTTCTGCTGACTATGTTGAAATATACATGGATGACTTCACTGCATATGGAACTACATTTGAGGAGGCTCATCCTAAATTAGAGAAAGTTTTTAAAAGATGTCAGGAATATACTCTCTTCCTTAATAGTGAGAAGTGCTACATGATGATGGAAGAGGGAGTTGTCTAAGGACATTACCTTTCATCCTTTGGCATCCAGGTTGATCCTGCAAAGATTGCAGTCATCACTACAATTCCAACTCCAGTAAAGCAGAAGGATGTCAGGATTTTTCTTGGTCATGCCAGTTACTACAGGAGATTCATTAAGGACTTCAGCCAACTTGCAGCCCCATTATACACCATGTTGAAGAAAAAAGCTGAGTTTGAGTGGATAACTGACTGTGAACTATCATTTTAGTGCAGCTAAAAGATGTTCTGACAAAGACACCTATCCTTAGAGGACCTGAATAGAAGCTTCCCTTTCATATTCACACTGATGCATCTGACTATGCCATTGGGGCAATGCCAGGACAAAAGGAAGGTACAGTTGAGCATGCTATTTATTATATTAGTAAAAACCTACAAGGTGCTAAACTGAACTATACTGTTACTGAAAAGGAATTGCTAGCGATAATCTATGCACTTAATAAATTCAGACATTACATTACTAGTTATGAAGTATTTGTATACACTGATCATTCAGCAATCAAATACTTAATGAACTACTTAATGAACAAGCCTACCATCTCTGGTAGGTTAGCAAGATGGTTATTCCTCATGCAGGAGTTTGATGTGATAATCATTGATAAACCAAGTAAAGCTTATGTGGTGGCTGATTTCTTATCTAGATTACAAGTTCTAGATTATCCTGTAGCAATTGATGACAACTTCCTTGATGAGCACCTATTCTCAGTTGACACTTACAATCCATGGTATGCTGATATCGCCATCTACCTTGCTATAGGAAGGACACCACCTCATTTCTCTCCTAGAGAGCGTAGAGTTTTGGTTGAGAAAAGCTTCAACTTTTCATGGACCGTAGGATTTATGTTCTACACAAGTCTTGATCAAGTCACTAGAAGATGTGTTCGTGAAGATGAGACTTATGAAATCCTTCGAGCTTGTCATGATGAGCCGTGTGGTGGCCATTTTGCAGGAAAGAGGACAACATACAAGATTTTGACAACAAGATACTATTGGCCTACCCTACATAAGGATGCATCTAAGAATACAAGGCACTATGACTGATGCCAGCATATGGGATGCCCAACCAAGTCAGATGAAATTCCCTTGCAGCCTCAGGTGGTGGTGACACCATTTGACAAATGGGGTATTGATATCGTTGGACCTATCGAGCCATCTTCTCACAGTAAGTCATATATCTTAGTGTGCCTAGATTATGCAAAAAAATGGGTAGAAGCCAAAGAAATGCAACATGTTAGAGATCATAAGGTAGCAAAAATTCTATATGAATATATATTTACCAGGTTTGGTGTACCTCATGAGATAGTAACAGATCAAGGTGCACAATTTATTTCTAATCTTATTGTTGAGTTGATGCATGAATACACAGTGAGGCATGATAAATCTTCATTATACCATCCTCAGGCCAATGGGCAAGCAGAGATAACAAATAGGGAGATTGAAGAAATCCTAACCAAAATAGTTGTTGTTCACAAGAAGGACTAGGCTACCCGCCTTCCTAAAGCCATTTGGGCTTACCAAACGACTTGGAAAATAACAATTGGTTTTACTCCTTTTGAACTAGTTTATGGAAAATCTGCATCTATGCCTATTGAGTTTCAGCACAAGACTCTCAAGATGACATTGGAATTAGACATTAACCTTACCAGGGCACAAGAAGATAGGCTCCTGCAGCTTAATGAATTGGATGAGCATCAGAAGTCTGCACTTCACAATACCGAATTATTTCAGAAGTAGCGGAAGAAGTGGCAGGAAAGATTCATCAAGGATAATAAATTTTCCATTGGTGATTGGGCCTTTCTCTATGACTCATGTTACCAGTACACCCCATGCAAATTTCAAACCCGGTGGCTAGGACCTTATGAAATAATATTAGATTCTGACAATGGAGCGGTTCAGATTTCCACCATTGATCCTGTGTGATTCAAATTGCTTGTTAACGGGCATCACCTCAAGATCTATCACAAGCCTGTGAGTCACGAAGACTTCCTGCAGTAGTTCCAGCAAAGTGATGACAACAACACTCCTACAATAGTAGTATCTGGGTCTTCCACCCAGATTTCCACTAATCCTTGATTTTTATCAACGATTACATAATAAACATTTCACTTCCTATGGAATAGTTTCTCCATAATAAAATCCACCTCACCTCCTCTCTCTACCATGTTTTTTTGTACCATTGTACCACTCCATCAGTGCATGTCACATATTAGAACACTCTTCTTGCAGTGCTTCACAGGTTAGTAACACATACCTTCGTTCATATATTATTTTAATTATTTTAATTAGGATTAAGTGTTCTTTTATTTATTTTTTACTCTTGCATGCAATGGCTTGGTGGGACCCATGCCTTACACTTAGTTGGGGGGAGGGATTATTTAATATTTGTTTTCAAATTCATTAGAATGTAAAGAATGAAATTTATTTCTTGTCTTTTCAAGATGACCGTCGTCATGTGTGAGACCATCTGTCATCCAGTGATTGCGTCATCATGACTTGAAAGTAATTAAAAGATTTTAAAAGATGAAGTTCAATTAATGATGATATTTTTGTGACATGTTTAGGGTGGTAGGCCTTAACACGTGTAAAGGTATTCATGAAATATCATTCATTAAAAATGCTTTTAATTTCCTAGAAGTAAATGATATTCTGTACTCCAATTTTCTCGTCTGCAACACCTTGAGTCTGTAACATTTTCTATCCATTTTTTTAAGCTTCTATAGAGCTTCTGCAAAACAATTTCTATTAATAGCAATGGGAGGATATCTCAGAGGCATGAACTGACAGATCACAGAGTTCTACTTGGAGACCCAACCAGCTATGAAAAGTTTTGAAGGAAAGGGTGGTTGGATTACTGTCTTAGCCTTAATGGTTTTGACGAAGACATTTCTCTGTTATTTCTAAACACTCTGAATAATGGGTTTGCAGTGGTAAAAGGGTTAAGAAATGAGTTTACAGAGGACATTGTAGCAGAGGTAAAAAGAATGCCATAGGAAGGAGAGAAATGGTCTAAAGACATTGATTTACGCTTAGCTAGGGAATAATTCACCTTGCATGGTGATTTGCGGTTAGACATTGATAATAAGAAGGGAACCTCAAGGATATCATTGCCCATGGATTACATGCAGCCAGCTATGTTTATCATATCATACTTTACTTATGAAGTCCATTACAAATATCTCCACAAGCTGCATTTCAAGATCTTGAGCGCCCTCTGCCATGACAATAGATCGATAAATTTACCTAGATTTTTATTTAACATTGTGAAAAAGCAAGCTTCAAAAGTTCAATCAGGAAAAGATCAGTCTGTTTCCCATCATTGTTTAATCAAATTAATTGTGGAAAGGGAATTAAATAAGCAATTGATTGGGACTTGGGATGAATTCTTAGCAATGGATGAAGTAGTGCCTAGAGTGGTCGGCCCTAGAGGCCAAGGTATAGGAAGAAGGGTTAACACAACAATGGGGGTTTGCAAGGTAATTCAAAGAACAAAAGCCATTCTTGAAGCCTCTTCCTCTAGACCTAACCCACCTAGGAAAAGAGCTTGCAATATTAGTAATCCTATTTCTAATAGGAAGAGAGGTAAACAAAAGGAAGCTGATGTCATTCCTGACACCCCACCTTCCATGAAAACCAGGTCTGCTTCCAAAAAAGACAAGGGTAAAACCCTAGAATCAGAGGAAGTAATTCTAGAACAACAGCCACACAATGATAATTTTAGTAACACAGCTAATGAAACCTTGCCCTCTTATGAGGAAGTGACGCAAAAAGAACCTTATGTAGCAACTACAGAAGAGGTGTCCGCCAGCAGGAGGAAACACAAAGATCCTCCTTGCTCTTTCCAAACCTCTGCTAGGAAGAGTGCAAGACTTTCTACCAACATCAACAGAGATGAGAAGTCTCATGTTCAATTTGTGAATGTAGAATCCTCTGAGTCTATAGAGAAGTCCTCTTTGAGGCAAAGGTTTAGAAAAGTACATATAGTGACACTATTTCCCACAATACAAATTTTGAATCAACAACTGACCCTAATATTGATTATATCCTCATAGATAGTGATAGGGATTCTGAGGAAGCATAGGAATTTTATGATGAATCTGTTGGGAAAGATGATGCTGATAATTCAGAAAACTTACCTGCTGATGAATTCCTTGCAATTAATCAGGATGTTGTTGAAAAGGTGTTAGAGCAAATAAACAAGGATGGGTTAGACACGCTGGCCAAAGCAGCTGAATCCTATCAAGAGGATAATGCAATAAAAAATCTTGTCATATGGAAAGAGGAGACTTCCACTCAGGAAGTAGAAATAAAAACCCCTCAGCTTGCACCAGGATGGATTGATATTCTTAATCAGGAACCCATGCCACCACTGGACCTATCTACACCCTTAGCTACAGGGTTGAGCTTGTACCATAATTTTGTATGCAAAAGGGCACAATAGAAATTAGAAAAATAAAAACTAAAAAGAACCATTTATGGGAAAGCTCATCAATTAGAATAGAAAATAGATTAGATTGAAGTGTTGGAAAGAAGGGTTAAGCAGATTATTGAATTAATTCCTAAAGCTATGGCATGTAGGTCACCATCTCGAGTCTATGCTCTATTCCTTAAGGAGAAATTTGTTAATTTTAAATTAACCAGGATAGTAAAAGGATTGAATCCTTCTATTTCAACACCTCATTAATTCTATGATTCATTTCAGTCAGCTCCCATGTCTATAAATTTTTTTATGTGAATTGTATTTACATAATCTTGTTGTACCAGATGACAGGGATTGAAATTCACTATTGTATGTGGGAGATGTCTAGTTAAGAGCAATGATGTCTTGGATGTAGAATGAGATAAGCAGGGATCATCAGGATTTTCCATATAGCAATAGTGAAATAACACCCTTGCTGATGAGGCCTAAAGTTTAGCATTCTAGATGAACTCTTCTTGACTAGCTCTCAGTCACTATGAACCCAAGTGGAGCCAGCAAGGTCTACCCAGTCAGAGAGAGAATATACAGACAAGGAATAACACTCATCATAGAATATTGAGGCTACAATCATTGCTTGTAGGCATACATGGGTAAGGATGTCACATGATCTGAGGGTTAGAGAACCTCATTCTCCGTAGAGCCTGACTATTGCCACTCATCGAGCCCCATGGTATATAATGTTGGGCATAACATTTCTTAATTACTAGATTTGATTAAGGTTCCAACCGGCTATTCTCCTGCAGCCTTTGTTAGTAGTAAATGAAAGTGGAGAAGAACATGACATGGCTAAAGAAGTGCAGAGGTGGGAAAGACTCTGGGAAAATCATGGGTATTTCAACTATATTGTTTATGAGTCAGGAGAAAAGATTTCCAGTGACCTAAGGCTATGGGCCAGGATCCACAACTTCATGATTGCTGGGGACCAACAATAGGACAGTTGGGGGAAATGACAAGCCTCTTAAATGGCCATCTTTTCAAGAGTTTTTTTATTTTCTTTTCAACAGTTTACTTGCAAAATAGATACTTAGACTTGTGGTTTTATATGTATATATAATATGTGTAAAGACATAAGTAGGAAAGTGGATGATAAAAGAACATGGTATATTTTCTTGAAACTGATGGATAGAAATGACAGAATGCAGTAGTATATGCTAATGAATGATCCTATTTCCTATGCTATTTTTGTGGGTAGTTTCCTTCTTGTAGCCATGTGCCTTGCAAGAGTATTATTATAACTTAACATTTCTTTCCTAATATTAATGATGAGAATATGTATGTATCAGAGGTTATGTGTGCATTAATCATTTTGTAGAGATCAGTCATGGTGTATTCAAGATCAGCATCATGATGATGAAGAAGTCAAAGTCAGCCCTTACTGCAAAGAAACCATCATGTTAAAGAAATCGAGCAAGCGATTGAGTGAGTTAAAGTGTTGCTGCAAGTTCTTCACATGAGGAACAAGTCAATGCAGTTCTATGTTAAAAGCAGCATGTGGATCTAGAGTCACCATGTACTATATTCTGGGAAGACTTATTCTAGATGACTAATATTTCTGTTATGAGACATTATGTATCTGTAACGATCCTCATTAATGGAGTGATCTTAGATTTAGGGAGTAGTTGTAGTTTTCCTTTAAATAAGATGACTATTGTAACTATTTGGAGTTAGTCGAGTTAGTTGATATTTCTGAATAGAAGCTGATATAGTTGTAATACTATTTTATTTATCCAAGTGTATTTTCCATGAATGAATAGAATGCACAAGTTGAGTTCACTTTTTTTTTTTATCTTGATTGTGTTTCTGTTCACTCATCCAAGGGGGCCCACTTGGTGAGTGAATTACTTTGTTAGAGTAGAAATCATTTCCATGTTTATTAAGAAGTAAGTAGAACTCTGTTGTTCCTGTAGCCACTAGTAAAAAAACTAGTAGACTATTCTTGTAGCATAGGCGGGTAGAGAAATTCCTATTAGTGATTATTGTTTTCCTAGAGTAAGCACATTTACTTGAGTTAGCATAGATTTCCTTAAGCTTATTGCATTTCAATGTCAGAGGATTAACCATGAGAATCAAGAGAGTTTGAAGCATATACTTTGTAGATGCTATTCCAAGTTTACGTCCCTGGTCGATAATTAAATGAGACTGAATGATCTAATTAGCAACCATTTAGGGTGTCTAATCCTGAAATAAGTAGTCCAATGCTATGGGTTTCTAAGATAACTATTTAGCTAAGCAGATGTTTCCGAAGGTGAAAACCTAACTGTGGCACCTAAGGAAGAGAGATTGGATACCTTACCAGCACATGATGAAGAGAGATCTCCTATATTGATTGAACCAACATAAAAGGTTAGCATTGGCACCGAGGTAGACCCAAGATTTATACACCTTGTAGTTTCTTTAACTCCAGTTGAAAGGGAAGACTTCATCAAATTATTTAAGGAAAATAAAGTTAAATTTGCATGGTCATATTTAGATATGCTAGGGTTAGATCCAAGTTTTATCATGCATCACCTCAATGTGAGACCGAGAGTTAAGTCGATGAAACAAAAGTTAAGAAAAATGCATCCTCATCTAGCATTGCTAGTAAAAGAAGAACTGGATAAATTGTTGAAAGTGGGATTCATTAGGGTTATAGCTTATACCGAATGGATATCCAATATTGTGTTAGTTTCAAAACATGATAAATCAATAAGAATATGCATGGATTTTTGAGATCTCAACTTGGATTTCCCAAAGGATGATTTTCCATTACCTAGTATTGATGTCATAGTGGACTTGACAACATGATAGTCCATGTTCTCTCTTATGAATGGATTTAGTGGATATAACCAAATAAAGATAGCACCAAAGGATCAAGAGAAAACAACCTTTACATTCCCATGGGTTACATTTTGTTGGAATGTCATGCCCTTCAGCCTTAAAAATGTTGGAGCTACTTATCAAAGGGTAATGACCACAATTTTTCATGACATGATGCATACATTTATTAAAGATTATGTAGATGATATATTAGAAAAGTCACATCAAAGGAAAGAACATTTACCCATCCTTGAGAAAATTTTACAAGGTTTGAGCAATTCAAAGTTAGGTTAAATCCTAAGAAGTGTGCATTTGGTGTCCAATCTGGAAACTTATTGGGTTACATAGTTTCAGCAAAAGGGATACAGGTAGATCCGAAAAAAGTTCAAGTTATCATAGAAATGGAGGCTCCTAAAAACATAAGTCAAATGAGATCATTGCAAGTAAGGTTACAATTCATAAGGAGATTTATATCCCAATTGGCAAAAAAGTGCCATTCTTTCACAAGACTTTTACATAAAGACACAATTTTCAAGTGGGATGAACAATGTGAAGAGGATTTTTGATGCAAAGCATCTACAAAACCAAAAAATCTCTAGGATCATGCTGATCCAATCCAATTCCTTCATTAAACTAAAAATAATATCCAATCTCCTCATGTAATCATAAAAAAAAGTCAACATTTTAGAGACATCACAAATCCAAAGTCACTAAACTGATTCACAACTATTAGCATTGTCATATGGTCAACTAATTATTAGTTCTTCTCCATTACCCTGTTCTCAATATACCATAAGAAGAGATCAATACTAAAATTTCATATTTCATCCAACAACCATTGTTAAGTTCCAATAATCAACTAAACAAGCAAGGGTTTCATTCTTTATGACTGTCCTAGTTTTGAGAGTTTGGATAACCTTGTACTCTGTTATGTACAACTTTCATTCCAGACAATATTTTGAAAATCTCTCCGATGGAGATGTAAATAACTAGGTTTTTTAAAAACATATCCCACATTTAACAAGATCAAACGACTCAATAAAAATTTATAGTATCTATACCGAGCCCAATTGTGACTGTCATAAGATAGAGAAAAACATCTACACACATCCATCTGGGGCATCAAGTTTATTACTCCATAATTATCCATTAAATACCAAACCAATTTCATTTTAAAGATAAATGAATCCCCTTCAATAATATGTAACTTGTAGATTTTTCCAATGCTGCATTTGTGAGAAAACTCAGACCCTTCCCAAACAGCCTCTCCCATGAGGGTTTCAAACTATTTTTACTCAATCATTCATAACTTTCAAAATACTTAAAGAAATTGACCCAAACTAGAAGAAAATGAAAGTTTATTCCACCTACTTACTTTACATGCCAAAAATACATTGTCCCCGGGTCTTACTGGTCCGTACAAGGCCTATGAACAACACTGTAGTATAAAAACCAATCAAAACACTAAGAAATGAATGCCAAATCTTACCAAAATGAATTTCTTCCTTCCAATAACTTTTCCCACTGTGTTTGGATCATGCAATCAAGGCTTAATATAGTTTCTTCTTGCTTGACGACATTTTGTTGTCAAGTTGACAACTTTTACATTTTTCCAAAAATGACTTCATGGCTTTATAAAAACTATTCAAACACATCATATGACTTCTCAAATGACTAAATACATCTATTTTATCCTTTTCTTGACTATGTTACATCATTTTGAACTTTTGACCAACTAGGCCTCAAATGACAACTAAATGACACTTTTACATTTTTATTTGCCCTTAGGCATTGCATTTGATTCTATTACATGGAATATCATATCCAAACATATGGTTTAACATATTACATTTAAAATATCCCTCAGGATCTCCTGCAATGTCCTAATGTCTAGGTGCTCCTGCACCATACTACCAAGCTTTAAAATTTTCCAAGTCTCTTGGAAACATGAAACCAATACCCTGTAAGAAAATTTAGACCAAAAATATTGTTTACCTCATTTACCTCTATACTTTCAAGCCTCTTTCCTCAGTAACTTTATCTTCAAGGAAACAAGACTATCCTTTTCATCTTATTCTCTAGTACCCTATCAGTGGAGCATCCATGGTTACACTTCCCGGTGCCTTATCAATCAGAGATCCACCTTTACCTTGCTGCTCCAAACAAATTACCTATTGCCTCACCTAGGAGTCCCATCCTTCCTCTTCCCCTAGTTTCTTGGAAACAAACTAGACCACTCCTTATCCCTAGACCTTTTCTTGGTCCTTGACAGACTTCCAATGTCTATACACATAACCCAACCTTCATATGTAGCTTGTGGATAAGCACCTACAACCAATAAGAAAACCAAAACACAAAACCTCCTCTTAGCCTAGATCCTTTTTCTGGGCTCTCATACCAATTTGATGCAAAGCATCTAAAAAACCAACAAATCTCTAGGATCACGCTGATCCAAATATAATTCCTTCATTAAAATGAACATAATATCCAATCTCCTCATGTAATCATCAACAAAACTCAACATTTTAGAGACATCACAAATCCAAAGTCAATAATCTGATTCAGAACTATTAGCATGGTCATATGGTCAATTAATTATTAGTTATTCTCCATTACCCTATTCACAATATACCACAAGAAGAGATCAATACTATAATTTCATATTTCATCCAACAACCATTTTTCAAGTGCCAAGAATCAACTAAACAAACAAGGGTTCCATTCTTTATGATTGTCCCAGTTTTGACAGTTTGGATAACCCTGCACTCTATTATGTACAAATTTCATTCTAGAAAATATTTCAACAATCTCTCCATTGGAGATGTAACTAACTAGGTTTTTTAAAACATATCCCAAATTTAACACAATCCAACAGTTCAATAAAAAGTTATAGTCTTTGTACCGAGCCCGATTGTGACTGTCATAAAATAGAGAAAAACATCTACACACATCCATCTAGGGAATCAAGTTTATTACTCCATAATTATCCATTAAATGAATCCCCTTCAATAATATCTAACTTGTAGATTTTTCCAATGCTGCATTTGTGAGAAAACTCAGACCCTTCCCAAACAGCCTCTCCCATGAGGGTTTCAAACTATTTTTACTAAATCATTCATAACTTTCAAAATACTTAATGAAATTGACCCAACCCAGAAGGAAATGAAAGGTTATTCCAATTGATTACTTTAAATGCTAAAAATACATTGTCCCTAGGTTGTACTTGTCCCTACAGGGCATGGTAACAACACTGTACTTTAAAAAACCAATCAAAACACTAAGAAATGAATGCCAAATCTTACCAAAATGACTTTTTTTTCCTTTCAATAACTTTTCCAACTGTGTTTGGATCATACAATAAAGGATTAATATATTTTCTTGTGCCTTCAACCACTCATAACCAACTTTTAACCTCTTTTGCAACTTTTTATTGCATTTTTGCAACTTTGCTTGACAACATTTTGTTGTCAAGTTGACAACTTTTACACTTTTTCACAAATGACTTCATGGATTTATAAAAACCATTCAAACACATGATATGAATTCTCAAATGACTAAATACATCTATTTTAGCCTTTTATTGCCTATGTTACATCATTTTGAACTTTTGACCAACTAGGCCTCAAATGACAACTAAATGACAATTTTACATTTTTATTTGCCCTTAGACATTACATTTGATTATATTACATGGAATATCATATCCAAACATATGAATTACCATATTACATTTAAAATTATCCCTCAGGATCTCCTACAACGTCTTGATGTCTAGGTGCTCCTGCACCACTTTTACAATATTGAAGTCATATTTGCTGAGTCCACCTATTTTTATGTCACCTATCAAGGATAAACCCCTATTATTATAAATTTAAGCAACACAACATTCTTTGGGGGTATTGTTAGCTTAATAAGACACAGATGGTAAAGAAAATGCAATCTACTATCTTAGTAGAGCTTTGGTCAAGTATGAACTCAATTACACTTTTATTGAGTGAGCATGCTTAGTGGTAGTTTTTGCTTCTCAAAAGCCATGTCATTATATGTTGGTGCACAAAGTCAAGCTCATTCCTAAAATCAATCCTTTAAAGTATCTACTTAACAAAACTTCTCTTACAGGTAGATTGGCCAAATGGGTGATGGTATTGAGTGAATTTAAGATAGAATATGTGGATAGAAAGGCCATTAAGGGACAAGTGATACCAGATCAATTGGAGGACTCTCCTTTAGAAGATCATCATCCTATTCAAGTAGAGTTTCTAGATTCAAAGATAATTAATGTGGAGGCTAAAACATGGAAACTTTATTTTGATGGATCCTACACTCAAAATGGATCAGGGGCAGACATTCTTTTAATTACTCCTCACAGTTACACATTCCAAAATCCTACAAGCTTCTTTTCCCATGTAACAAAAACATTATGGAGTATGAAGCTCTAGTCATAGGCATCAAGATTACTTTAGAATGGAAGGTGACTGAATTGCAAGTGTATGGTGATTCTCAACTAGTCATAAATTAGATAAATGATGAGTACCAAATAAAAGATGACAAGTTGATGCCTTATAAAAGAATGGTATATTGGAAAAAGTATTTTTCCTTGATCACTTTTGAAAAAATTCCAAGGGACATAAATAGAGAAGCAGATGCCATGGCTACCTTAGCCTCTCTTCTTCAAATACCACAACAAAATGCTAAATATGAATTCTTGGTGGAAGAGTTGGTGAAACCCGCATTTACCTTCCCGGTTCCCAAATTGTATGCCTTTTAGTTGGACATGAATCACCTTGGTATAGACCTATTTTTACATATCTACAAGACCAAACCTTACCTTTAGACCAAAAATATAATCAAAAGAGACATTTTATTCGCCAAGCTTCCCGTTATACTATCCTTTTCGACACATTATATCACAAAAGTCTTGACGGAATGCTTCTTAGGTGTCTAGAGGGTGAGGAATCAAAATTAGCTTTATGAGAGGTTCAAGAGGGGATTTGTGGGTCTCACTCTAGTGGGTTAAAATTAGCTAAGAAAATCCTTCACATGAGATACTTTTGGCCAACTCTAGAGAAGGATGCTTGTCACCTTTTTAAGATATGTCAAAAATGCCAATATCATGGAAACATGATCCATGTGCCAGTGCAAGATTTACATCCAATGACCACACCATGACCCTTTTATAAATGGGAATTTGATTTAATAGGGATGATTTTTCTACCTTCATCCAATGGTCATAAATACATTATAACGACGACTAACTATTTCTCTAAATGGGTAGAAGCTATGCCTTTGAGAACTACAACGGGTAAGAAAATTTCTATGTTTATCCTAAATCACATCATTTATACATATGTCATTGCTCATTCTATAATCACAATTAATGCAAAAAAATTCAAAAACAAAGATGTGGATGATCTTTGTGATAAGTTCCATATTATTCATCATTCTTCTTCCATTTACTATCCTCAAGGGAAGGGACAAGCAGATGCAACAAACAAAAACATTCTTAGCATATTGAAAAGAATGATTGATAATTCAGGAAGAAATTGGCATGTTCAATTACATTATGGGCATATAGGACCAACATAATAACACCAACAGTAGCCACACTATTTCATTGGTTTATGGGGCCGAAGCAATTTTACATTTAGAGGTTGAGATCCCATATTTAAGAGTTTCTCTACAAGGTTTGATAATAGATGAAGACTATAGGGTTGCTAGAATTCAACAGTTGGAGTTGCTAGAAGAACATCATAGCCAAGCATATGAACACCTCAAAGTGTACCAAAAGAGAATGTCAAGAAACTACAACAAGAGGATCATACCTAGAACATTTCAAGTTGGGGACTTAGTGTTGTGAGAGAATCCTAAGAATCAAGTGGAGAGAGAAAATAAAGGAAAATGGGAAGCAAACTGATTAGGCCCATTTATCATTACTTCTTTTAGCACGGGGACATATAAACTAGCTGATTATGAAGGAGAAGTGTTACAAGACCCTATGAATAACATCTATTTAAAGAGGTTTTATACCTGATTTGATGAAAGTGTATAGGTTGAAAGAGTATTAGATGAAATAAAGCATCATTCTTTGTACAGTTGGAAAGAGATCTTGAAAAAAAAACATTGAGAAAGAGATCTTGAAAAAAAAAACAATGGAAAAAGTTTTGAAAAAATTTAAAAAGTGGAAAGTTGAGCATGAAGAAAGCTAAAACATTCATATATGGATCCCAAAAAAATGTTATCTTGGTGAAAACCTGGTAAACAGGCGCCTTGGTAATTAAAAAAATGAAAAAAATAAAAATAAAATTGAAAAAAATAAAAGTGCCTTGGTGAAAACCTAGCAATAGGCACCTTGGTAGCAAAAAAAAAAGAAGAGAAAAATAGAAATAAATTCAGTAGTGTGAAAAACCTGGTAAACATGCACCTTTTTTACCCTTAGGTTTTGCCTAGTTGCATTTGTACATATTGCCTTTGCATCATCCCATTTGTACATCTTCATTGCATTCGTCATTTGTGCATAGTCCTAATAAAGTCTTTGAGTAGCATTTTTTCAAGCCTTATTCATCATCAAATTTCATTTTCCTGAGTTATTATTTGTTCATATACACTTGGGGGCATTCGTTTCAAAACTAGTCGATTTATAGCAAACTTTGAGTTACAACTTGCACATCAAAATTTTGACAAATAGACTTTGAACCTTTGATTTTCATCATTCTTCAACCAAACATTTGATCTTGACACTTGATCCTAGACCTTTTGAGACATTATTATCAGGATTAAAAATTTGCAAAACAATCACAAGATCAGAATGGATGAAATTCCATTGGAAAAATGGCAAACAATACAAGCACTTTTTAGTTTTGATGAGTTTTGACTTCTTGAGTCATGTATTTTTAGCCAATTGATGATATTTTCATTAGATTGGCATTGATGATAGCATGACATATTTTCTCTCTTATTGTGTGACCGTTTGGAAGTTGATTCACCAAGATATGAAAATTCGTCTAATGACATGGTCATCAAAGAATCATCGAGACATTTGCATATGGAGGAGAGTCAATTTTTGTTTGTTTACGCAAATGGATACCTTGGATATTTATATTTGTCATATCTTAATACCAACATCCAATTGCAACATTGAATCTGATGAAATTTTTATTCCGACTCCCATAGTTGTATTTTTCAACTAGTGAGGGTTGTACTAGTTTCAACTGATTGAAGTCCCCTGAAAGAAGTATTCATATTGTCATGGTGTGGTTATCCAACTAGTGATGATTGTACATTATCCTGGTTAATAAAAAAAGCTCAATGATGAAAATATATCCATTTGCATTACTTTGCAAAAATGATAGTTACTTGCATTTGTATTTTATATTACAATGCATTAAAGGATTTTCCTAAGTTAAAGGGGTATCGACATCATCAAAAGGGGGGTTTACATCATCAATTACTTGTTCAAATCAATTATAGAGACTTTCTTGTGCATTTACCGCTGCATTCATTAATCATTAAACATTATTTGCAAGTTATACATCATTAAACATTATTCATTATCCAAAATAATTAAAGGCATTCCATCATTTATATAGGTGTATTTCATCGATATATTGCATTATCAAAATACCAAAAAGAACATGCATTCATTTAATTCCATTACATTTCATTTATCATTTAGAATTGCATCCATTTTAAATTAAAAGCATTTAGAAATAAACTTGCATACATTTTCATCCATCTAACTATATCATATATAAGGCATTGCATCCATAGAATATAAAGAAAATATATCATAAAACATCATATAGAAAATCATATCATCAAAGAAAGTCTCATATATATCATCATGGAAATCAAGAGTGATCAAGTCATCATAACAAGTGGAAATCAAATGTCAACATGTATAATCAAAGATACATCGTATCAAAGAGGTACATCATGATAAAAAATACATATGGTACATCGATATATCAAATGAGGATCCAACTCTCAACTAGGGGCACCAAATGTATCACTTGTCCCACCTGTACCATCTATCCCATCAGGACCACCTGTGCCATCTGTACCTCTACCTACTGAACTGCTAGGATCTGTCTGAGGTACCTAACTAGTACTAGCTATACTAGGCCTCTGTTCCATCATCGTCATGAACTATTGCATCATGCTCCCAACTTGATCAATCCAACCACTCATCGCTGTCATACCAGCCTGTAAGGTCCTGACATCCTATGTCAAGGTGTCTATAGCTTGCGGTGCCTATGGAGAACCTAGAGCCTGTGGTGTAATGTGTACCTGTGGAACAATGTGTGGAGGAACCTGTCTCTATGGAGGAGCATTTCCTTGTAGAGGAACCTATCTAGTAATAACTATCTGAGCCTGTCTGGCCACTCTCTATCATCTCTATCCCCAAATTGTAAGAGGTACCTAAGCATATCTGATACCAAATCCACCACCCCTAGCTCTCCCTCTACCACCTCTAATCCTGACCCTGCCAGTTGCTCTGCCACCCGCCCTCCCACCACCACATCTAACCTGAACTCTTTGTACCCTCTATCTGCCACCACCTCTCCCACCACCTCTCCCTCTACTACTGACAGCATCATCATATGAAGGATTATCAATATCAGGAATAGGCTCACTCAGATCTATGAACTATGGGAATCTATGTTGTGAGAACCACTATGTATAATCTGTTGACATCCCTCCATCAACCACATTCTCCCTCATATCCCATACTCCATATCCCATCCTGTATATCTCATCACAAGCTTACTGAAAATCAACCTGTGGTCCCCACATCAACCTTTCTGCCTAAACTCATGCATACAATGTTAATCCCTTTGGGATATCCTGTATCCTCCCAAACTAATGTAGTACATGGTAGAAGCAGAATCTCTCAATAATCAATGGTGATCGACCAATCATCCATCGAGGAGAAAACACATACAAAAGCTCTGAGTCATCCTCCCGCCAGGCCTCATAACCAAGATAAGGATTCCAAATCACATGATCCATGTCGTTGAGCATACAACACCAAAAATATAATTTTCCCAAATGAGGCTAGACAATCACTCCCTCATAAAAAAATCCATATGGCCAATGTGGATCATGAACTCTCCTCGCAATTGGCCTAGTGACAGGGATGTGCTCCCATGTCCATATATGAAGTAATATAGCTCCTATAGAAAGAGATGCACCATGTCTATACACTACATCATGTGGCTCATGATATAACTATGCAAGAACGTAGGATCCCCAATCGAGCCTCTATGGATCTACAGTCATGTCCTCCAGGATGCGACCCCATCCGACAACAAACCTGTGAGCTTGTCGATCTGGTAATAAGAATCCTCCAATCAATGACCCAAGCACTGCAGAAAGTTGAGAAAATGACACAAACTATGCCCATGGAATGCTCTCATCACCAATCGTGGGATCTGCAAACACTCGTCTGCATGCCTCTCCATTATCACCTGATCATAGTAGACTCGATCTCCTTGAGTCAGAATCCTGAATATACGATACACGTACTCAGGTGTGATCATCATCTATTCCAATGGAAAGTGGAAGGTATTATGGTTGGAGTGCCATCATTTTTCCATAGCTGTGAGTAAACCTCGGTTTATCTGGAATCAAGGCATCTCTAGTAAAAAAGATAAACCACGGAGACCTATCACTCATCTCTCTCTTGATGTCAACTAATCGACCATCTCCAATGGACAAGGTGGTAATCCACAGATGTATAATCTCTGGAATCACACCTGTCTTGCAAATCAAATAGAATCATATTAGTATCATCATTTTAGTTGGATCATTCTTAGTCAGTCAAATTTCTGTCAATCTATTTCTCTTTTTGAGCACATCTATTTTCTACCTAACTATATATCATGAGGATGGAGAAAACATCAACCTATTCTACCTATCTGGATTGACATTATCAAACTTTCATCTAACATGGTTATATTAACATCACAAACATTTATTTTTATCACAATTTCAGGCCTAATCTATCACGCAAATGATCAGTTATCGTATTTCATAATAGATGACCAAAATTTGGATTCAAATTTTAAATCAGGTTAAGCGTCACTTCATTTTAGTGTACATTTCATTTTAACAGGTTCCATGAGTTAATTTTACCTACGTGCTAGTTTAATTTTACTATGTGCTATTTCATCACTCAGATGCGTCACTTTATCTAGTACGCACTAGTTTAGTACCCTACGCGCTACTTAATTTCTCGTATGCGCTAATTTAATGGGTTTGTTGACCTAGGGTTTTGTACGTGCTATTTTAAACATAAAATGCGGAAAATGAAAATTTTACGCATTATTTCGCATTGACCTACGTGCTATTTCATTGCACAGATGCGCTACTTTAAATTACACGCGTCATTTAAACCTATCCTAAGCGCTATTTGACAAGAAATTAAATTTATACTCTAAAAATCACCTTTTGAGTAAATAAATTCAAAATTGATCAATCAAAAGTGGTTAGAAGTACTCATCAGAGGTTTGTACTCGTCTGGTCGCTGAAAATGATGTCCCCGCTCGAATCTGTGCTCCTGAATAGGGACCACCATCGCTATTACCTCAGTTTTAACCCAGAGAAAAAAGTGAGGTGAAAGTAAAAGTGAATGTGAAAATGCCTCATTTTCACCCTCATTAATACCTTTTTGACTTTTTCAAAATGTATTTTTACCCTTTTGACCTATTTTGAGTTGACTTTTCTTCACCTAGGGCATATTTTTCAAATCAATTTATCAGGAACCTCATCAAAAATTGCACAATCTCAGTCATTATTATTTCAAAACATTTTGATTCATTTCTCGAGGGGGAATTATATCTGCATCAATGGATCGACATCAAGAGTTCATTTTGGAACGTTTTTCTTATCATTTGAGACAACATCCTTTTTATCAAATCTGCATCTAAGGCATTATCAATTAAATAAATTTTCATACATTCTTAATCAAATCTACATCTGGGGCATCATTGATCAAATCACATCTGGGGCATTAAAATTTTCAATCATTATCAGGGATATATTCATCAAATCCGCGGTTTACATCAGGTTCTTCATCCAACATCAATTGGATCATACATCAGAATTGTTTCAAATCAGGTTTTATCCAATCATTAGACATTTCTTTGAACCAATGCGCTTCACACATCAGTTCAAAGAGGGGCATTTGTAGACACCTAATTTGGTCAAGGTGAATTACTCAGGACTAAAGTGAGAAAAATCAATTGAAATCAATCAAATTGGGAATTAATTGAATTATTATCAAAGCCTTGAATTAATCAAATCAAATAAATTCATTTAATTATGCAATTGAAATTAATCATTTAATTGTATAGTTAAATAATCAAATTAAATTAAATCCAACCCTTTTAAGGGTACACATGCTAAAGAAATTAATTAAATCCCTTAATTTCCTCATCTCTCAGATGGGTTAAAATCATCAACCAACGAGGATTAAGAATGGGAGCTCACATGGATCAAACCAAATTCATCCTACATCACACATCTTACAAATGTATCTTGATCACTCAAATTGTCTCCTCATTTTAAACCAACCTTTAAATGGTCTTAATATTTGAGACCATTAACCTAACCTAACTCTAATTAGGAGTTAATCAACTCTACCCCCTACCCTTGGGAAATCCTATAAATAGAAGTCATTTTTAATGCATTATCATCACACACATTCATAAAGCAAAGCATAATCACTATAGGCAAATCATCTTGAGTCCATAGAAATTTCATCTTCCTAATTTGCATTTTAGTGAACATTTGAGTTTAAATTAGCATAATTCATCATTAATTCTCATATTAGGACTATCATTATGGATTCTTAGGCTAAGAGCATACTATATTCTTTCTTAATTAGAGAGCCATGAGATGCTCATTGTTTGATTTTCAATTTAATTAAGTTCATCATTGTTAAATCCTTTGAATTGATTAGATTACAAGCTAATTTCATGAAGGTATAGTTTTCTATATACAAAGGTACCTTTTTTCATTTGTAATCGGTTCAGTGTGTAAACATCAGTACTGACTTCTTCTCTCTAGAATTTTTGTGAAATACCTTTCTCAATCATCAGTGTCCTAGCACAATCAACAATAGATCTATTTCTTCTCTCAACAATATCATTCTACTATGGTGTCCTCAGTGCTGACATTTGTCTCTTAATTCCATTTTCATTAAAAAATAGTGTAAACTCATTAGATGTAATCTCACCTACTCTATCAGATCTCAGACATTTCTATTGTCTTCTGATTTCTTTCTCAACTTGGGCCTTATACCACTTAAACATTTGAAATGCATCAGATCTTTCTTTTAAAAACATCACAGACATCATTCTAGAATAGTCATCCACAAATAGAATAAAAAATTTGTCTCCATAGTAACTTGAGTTCTCATGGGTCCACATAAATTAGTATGAACTAAATCCAAAATTCCTTGTGTAACATAATTTTTTCTTGAAAAAATATATTTAGTCATCTTACCCATCTGACATTCTCTGCACATAGCATTTTCAAGTTTCTCTAATCTCGGTAATCCTCCGACTCTATTCTTTTTACTCACTTTGATGATCAAATTGTCAAAATTAACATGACAAAGCCTTTTGTGCCATAGCCAGACATCCTCAACTTTAGCATATAGAAAATTCTTCATAGAAGTATCAAGATAAAATAAATTACCTTTAGATTGTTCTCTAGTAGAAATCATATTTTCTTTCTTATAAAAAACTTTCACTCTTCCATGTTGAAATTCCAGTTGGTGACCTATGTTATTTAACTATGCAACACTCAATAGATTATAATTTAATCCTTAAACCCAATAAACATCATCACATCTTGTGTTATTCAGTATAATTATAGAACCTTTTCCTTTCACAAGGTATGGAGCATCATTACCAAACCTAACATATCATCCATCATCTTTTTCCAAGGAAATAAACTTAAGTGTGTCACTAGTCATGTGATGTGAACATCCACTATCTATAATCCATGTTTCATTCTTACTTACTTGTGATATTAGGGATCTTGGTTCTTCTTCATCAGAATTGTATTTAATAGCAACATAAACAACTTATTTTTCATCACTATCATCTGAATCATCATCACTAGATCTTCATTAGCAATATCACAAGATTTCTTACCTTTGTTTTTGTAGTCTCTAAATCTCCTGAATCTGTTTTCTCTTTTGTCCTTATCTTTGTTATCTTTCTTCTCCTAATTATCTTTCTCAGGGCAGTTAAATGCAAAATGACCAATCTTGTTACAGTTAAAAAATTTCAAGGGTAACTTACCTCACTATTTTCCTTTGCCTCTTTTTAGCCTTCTAGCCAACAAATCTTCAAAATATCTCTTGTTCTCTTCATCTGTAGCATATAATTCTTCCAAACCACTCTAACAACTATAAAATCTCTCACTAGCACTGCTCAAATATCCATCACTAGGTCTAGAATCCTTAGAGCTTCATATCTTCAAATATGACTTAAATTTAGACTCAATCTTAGATGCAGCAGGTAAACTATTATCAAAATCATTAATCTCAAATGCAAACATCTTACTAATAGTAGCATCAAGAGAAACATTCATCTGAGGAATGGATCTCAACTCTTGTATAATAGATACTAGAATAGCATAACTTGATACTAGGGTTCTCAACATTTTTCTTGTAACATCTTCCTTTGTTATGGCTCCTCCAGCTCCTTTGATAGAATTAACAATCTCCTTAAGTCTAGTGCTGTGTTGTATTATGTTTTGTTCAACTTTCATTCTCATTGAATCAAATCTACCTCTCAGAATTTCTTCTATTGCTTTCTGAACAAGATGATCTCCACCATAGGTCAAAATAGGTTTTTCCCACATTTGTTTTGAAGTAGTACATCCATCAAGTTCATCATATTCCTGGTCGGTAAGTGTAGAAACTATCTCAATCATGACTTGTGTGTGTTCTTGCTTCTATCTTTGCTCTGTGATTGTCAAACGTCCAGTTGTCAGTGCAACATATTCATTATCAAGAAAATTAAGTCCATATTCTCCTATACCAGACACATGCAATCTCATTCTAATTTTCCATGTAGATAAATGTTCCCTATTCAACTTTGGTTCTTCCCTCTTATACATCTTTAGATCTCAATGATGAACTATAACTGATTGAATGTTTAAAGATGACAAAGTTGATGATCACCGAGATACAGAAAGTATATGAAAGACATTAAATCAGTTAATGTATTGCATTGTCATTGATGTCAACTTGATATGGTATGATTTCTCATACACATATTGTCACAACAATTAAATATCTGAAGAGACATAGTTTTTTTCGTCGGTAATCATGTACATCGAGTGACAATAAACCCTGACGGATAGTGAAACCAGAGCACAAGAAGTTCACAATGTTACCTGACAGACAATGTTACCCAAGAAAGTGATACCCAAGAAAGCATTACTGAGCTAACTGCAGTTTTCACTAAATAGAACTGAAGTTGATGCCCGAGCTATCTGCAGTAGTCACCAAGCACAACTGAAGTGTTGACTGACAAGAACTGAAATTAGGATACAACAAAACAAATTAGCTGGTAGGAGATAAATATAGAGTTAACTAATTGATAATTTTTTTTTTATTGACTAGTTAAAAGCTAAAGACAAGAAGGAGATTTAAAGCATTCTTTATTCTAGAAAACAAGGAGAGATTTGCAGAATAAAACTAAAGCAAGCATGGCGAGATTTACAGATCAAGAAGTGATCAATGAAGAAAAAAAAAAGGAAAGAAGAACGGTGAAATCATGTCTATATAAAGAGACAAGTAATTCATTATGAAGAGAGGAATTTTGAAGAGAATTCTGTTGAAGATAAGAAGTCTTTGTGTAGATATGATCATACAACCTGAAGAACAAAGATAATAATTCTGTAGACACCGAGCAATAGAGAAGAAAAAACATTTGCAGAGAAGAAAGAAGTGGAGAAAATTAATTGAAGATAATATTGATTAGAAGAGGTATTATGGACTTACAATAGTCTGAAAATCTGTAATTCAAAGTTGTATTAAAGAACATATCATTTATTATTTTAGTTTAACCATTGGATCAGAAAATCTCTTAACAGAGTGGGATTTAACCATCCTTTATATATTGAGATACATCCCAAGGAGCATCAAAATATTTTCATGTTGACAACATAGTGAATGCTAGGTCAAGTGATAAACTGTTAGTTTTAAATCCTCTAACAAGGTCACACTTAATAGTGTGTTTGTAACCTTTAACATGGTTGGCTATTTATCGAGCTCACTTCAGATCAGTGAAATTTTTGGGTTACTGGTCCCAAGTGGTTTTTCCCTTAACAAGGTTTCCACGTTAAAAATCCATGTGTCAAATGTGTATATGGTTCATTGCTTTGATGTTTTTCTTTACACATTACTAAAACATGATTGATCGGTAAACACTAAGTTATTTACTGTATTTTGGTAAAGGTTAAGAAAAGATAAACTGCTATTCGGTAAAGATTGAAGAAAAGGATTAATAGTATATTCACTGAGAAGTATATACATGTTAGATTCACACAAGGCATACATCTTATAGGACTGAAGATAACTAGAGGTTTTATATATGTGGTATAACATTTTGGTTGAATATTGGATTAATTTTTGAGGCCACTAATTCACCCCCCTCTCAGTTATTCTAACAATTGGTATCAGAGCTTGTGTGCTTGGAAGAGAGTTTTAAGACTCAAGCTAAATATCAAAACATGAGCAAAATGGATGTGCCTAAGTTGAACAAGGACAACTTTGCATCATGGAAAAGCAGGATAAGAATCCACCTATCAAGTATTGGAAATGATGTCATAGAGTACTTGGATGCTGAATTTCTTTTACCTATAGGACCTCTGATAGTTGATTAATTGAGAGAAAATCATGAACACAATTCTATGATGATAGAGCTTGCTTCCTTACTCTCCGATGCTGAATTTGAAGATGTAAAATCATGCACCACTACAAAGCAAATGTGGGACAAACTCAAGCTAGTACACAAAGGAGATACAAATGTGCTAAGAGCCAAGGCAGAAAGCCTAAGAGGAAAGTTTGATGACCTAAGAATGAAATAAAGAGAAAACATCACTCAGTACAGTAGCAAAATCAAAGAGGTTTTGAATTCTATCCAAAGAGTAGGAGGTGTACTTGAAGAAGAAACAATGGTAAGTAAAATTCTCAGAACCTTACTACCTATTTAAGCTATTAGAGTATCTGCTATACAAGAAATAAGAGCAATAGAAAATAAAAATGTCATTCTAGATAGTTTGATTGTTAGACTCATTTCATTTGTGATGAATAACTTTGACAACAATGTCTTACCATCTATTGAGTCTGCATTCAAATCTTCTTTAAAGATAAGTAAATCAAGTCATAAACACACTGTGAGAAGTGATAGTGAAAGTGATAGTGATGAACAAGAACTTAAGGAGATTGAAGCACTAATGGCTACAATATTGTAGAGAGGCAAAGGTAGATACAAAGGTAAATTACCATTGGTATGTTTTAATTGTAAAGAGATTGGACACTTTGCTACTAGATGTCCTAACAAAAGAAAAGATGACAAAAGAAATGACACAACTTATGAAAATAAGTTTGACATAGGTGATAAACGAGATTACCGAAGCAACCGACAATCTAACAGAAGAGATAACCGAGACTATGAGGACAAAGGGAAGAAGGCTTGTTATCTAGCTAAGAAAAAATCTGGAAATATTGACACCGAATCTGATGAAGATATTGACGTGGTATTTGTTGCTATGAAGGATGATTCAGACGAAGAAGAAAGCTATGTTGAGACTACACTTATATCTAAGGTTAGTAAAAATGATGTTTAGATTATTGATAGTGGCTATACTCACCACATCACTGGAGATAAGGAAAAGTTTGAAACTTTTGAATATTATAATGGCAGATCAGTAAGAATGGGTAATGACTCACCTTGTCTAGTTGAAGGTAAAGGAACTATAATGTTGAATAATCTGATCAAATGTGAAAATGCATATTGGGTGAAAGGACTTAACTATAATCTATTGAGTGTTTGATAGTTGAATAACACATGACACCGAGTTTCATTTGAGAACAAAAATGCAAAGATCTTTAATGAATCAGGAAGGTTGTTCGGTACTGGTGAACAAACAAAAGGTAACCTATTCTATCTTGATAAGATTGAGACCACTTGTTTATTGGATAGAAACAAAGACATATGGTTGTGGCATAAAAGGTTGTCATGTGAATTTTGACAACATGGTTAGGATAAGAAATAAAAGGAAAGTAAGAGGCTTACCGAGCATGTCAAAGCTCGACCATGTCATGTGTAAGAATCGTCAAAAAGGTAAAATGACAAAGTCTAGTTTCAAGAACAAAACCTACACATCCAATGCTATTCTAGAGCTAGTCCATACTAACTTATATGGACCAATGAGAACTAAGAGCTATTATGGTGATAGACACTTCATTTTTTATGTTGTTGATTATTATAGAATGATGACTGTTATGTTCTTGAAAGAGAAATAAGAAGCATTCAAGATGTTTAAATGGTGTAAAGCCATAGTTGAAAAGCAAAGTGGAAAATAACTAAAATTCTTAAGATCAAATAGAGGAGGAGAATTTATTTATGATGAATTCACTAAATTTTGTAATGAGAATGGAATTAAAAGACAGGTTTCTGCACCAAGAACACCACAAAAAAATGGGATTGCTGAAAGAAGGAACAAATCCATTGTTAATTGTGCCAGAACACTGATGATTGAAAAATGAATCACACAAACATTCTGGAGAGAAGCTGTAAGTACTACTGTCTACACACTAAACTGAGTTTAATTGAAGAAAGACACCTTATGAGATATGGTATGGATACACACCCAATGTAAGTTACTTCAGAATTTTTGGAAGTCAATGTTAAATTTTGAAAGATGATAGAAATGGAAAGCTTGACTCTAAAGGTGATGAAGGGATATTTCTAGGTTATTCTGTAACCTTGACTTGATATTTCTAGGAATATTTCGGATGATAGAAATGGAAATCTTGACTCTAAAGGTGATGAAGGAATATTTCTAGGTTATTCTACCAAAAGCAAGGCCTATAAATGTCTTAACAAGTCCTCTAACAAAATAATCAAAAGTACAAACGTCAAAGTGGATGGATTTGGTAAGAAAAATGATGAGGAAAGAAGAAAGGAACCAGAAGACTACAAAAAATTTGTCTACATAGAAGAACCAGACACTCTGTCCAAGCAACAGTGTATTGCTACCGAGCGACAGAACAATGCACCCGAGCATCAGGCTGCAAACACCGAATATCAGGAAATTGCTCATAATGATGTACTGAGCGATGAAGATAAAAATGAAGGTCAAGATGATGATTAGAATGATGAACAAAGATCTGAACTGGTACTTGCCAAGTATGTTAGAAGACACCATCCACAAAACCAGATCATAGGAGACAAAAAGGCTAGAATGAGAACATGAAGTAAGTCTCTGAACACTAGATGTCTGATTTGTGATTTTGAGCCTAAATCTGTCAATAATGCACTTGTGAATTAGGAATGGGTCAGTTCTATGAATGAAGAGATTGAGAATATTAAAAAGAGCAAAACTTGGACATTAGTACCTAGATCGGATGACAAAAATGTCATTGGTACCAAATGGATATTCAGAAACAAGCTGAATGAGAATGGAGAAGTCACAAGGAACAAAGCAAGATCAGTATGCAAAGGGTATGCACAAGAAGAAGGTACTGAATATGGATAAACCTTTGCACCCATTGCAAGGCTAGAAGGAGTAAGAATTCTACTTGCTTATGCTGCATTCAAAGGATTCAAGGTATACCAAATGGATGTCAAATATGCATTCCTAAATGGAATACTAGAAGAAGAGGTATACATTGAATAACTAGAAGGGGTTGTTGATCCTAACAAAAGGAACATGGTTTGTAGACTACACAAAGCCTTTTATGGATTGAAACAAGCACTGAGAGCATGGTATGAAAGAATTCACTCTTATCTCATAAGTATTAGATTTGTAAGAAAAAGTGATAACAGTAATATGTATTTAATAAAAGATACTGATGATAACATTCTGACTGATGAGATATTTGTTGATGATATCATATTTGGAGGAATGATATGCTATGCAAATCATTTGCTGATGAAATGAGCAAAGAGTTTTGTAATCAACTAAAAATGGTCACCTAAACCCTTGACCCCCAATCTCAGCATTTAATCAAGAAACCATAACCTTGATTAAACTTAATTTCTAAATCAAACAGGCAATTATCAAATTCAAACTGATCTGACCTAAACCCTAGGTCCTAGTCAATCATCATCCTTGATTAATTAATTAATTCCTAAAATCACATTACATTGGCAAATAAACATTATGTTAATTATTTAATTGATATTATGACATATTAATTAAATAAAAATTACAAAATTGTCAATTAAATCAAAAAGGAATTAAATTAATTATAAAATCATAAATGTGCATCCAAAATGAATTAATTTATTAAAAATGCATATGACATCATCAAATCCAGTTAACTGATTTATCAAAATGGAAACAATCTAGTTCCACTCCGTTAACTGATTCTCCACTGTTTATCATTTTAGAAACATTTCAGTTAACTGTGAACTGATTTTGGAAGTTTCTAAAATAACTAATCAGTCAGTTCAGTCAACTGACTCTCTCGACCAATCGAATCACTTGCACATGGATTGTGCTTCTTCAATCGAATCTGAGCCACTCTTTGAAGTTCAATCTCGACCGTCGATTCGAGAGAGACTTCTATAAAAGAGAAACTCTTTTCCTTCACAAAAGATCCTAATTTTTGACGAACGTTATTATACAACATTTTCTTCTCTTTTTCTTAGCATTAATCATTTAGCTAATATTTGTTGTTTATTACTTCCAAGCATGCAAATCTAATCATTAGAGCATATTCAATTTGGGTTTTAAAAAGAATCTCACTTTTCAATTTGGTGCTTCTAAAATCAATCTTAAGTAGCTTGGATGAACAACAAACTGCATATGCATATCATATTAGATCATTTATCATAGTTTTAAATCCTTCGTTTAGGTCCTCAGTGTAGTCACTCAGCTTGCAATGACCTGAGAGCAAACTCATACTCCTGCCTTCTAGAAGGCAACAGGTCGATTCTTCCAGACATGCAGGGTGAATGAATCGATATTCATTCCTGTATGCAGCTGAAGAGCAATGACTATGTTGAAGTATTCTGCTAAATAGAGGCCATTTTTAGCATGCACAAGTTTGAGATGTCAATTTTTGGGGAGATTAAATTCTTTCTTGGTCTAGAGATTCTTCAACAGGATGCAGGCATCTATATCACACAATCCAAATACATCAAAGAAGTTCTCAAGATATTCAAGATGGAAGATTCCAAACTAGTTGGAACACCGATGGCAATTGGATGCAAATTGACAAAGAAAGACAAGTCAACTGAGGTAAATCATACCTTATATAGGTCAATGATTGGCAAACTCATGTATGTTGTACATACTAGACCAGATATAACACATGCAGTTGGAATAGTTGCAATATTCTCTGCTAATCCCAAGGAATCACACATGACTACTGTCAAAATAATTCTGAGATATTTAAAGAATACTGAAGACTATGGTCTGTGGTATAATAAAGAAGACAAATTTGAGCTTCAAGTCTATATAGATGCTGATTGGGCTGGAAACATAGATGAAAAAAAAAAGTACAACAGGAGGAGCATTCTTCATGGGTGATAGACTTGTCACATGGATAAGTCTGAATCAAGGATGCATATCACAATCTAATGCAGAAGCAGAATATGTGGCTGCTGCTGCAAATTGCTCTAACATTTCATGGATCAAGCAATTAATGGAAGATATGAATATGAAAATTCTTGAGCCAGTAATTATCTATTGTGATAATACAAGTTCTATCAATATTTCAAAGAACCCTGTCATGCATGCTAAGACAAAGCATATTGCTATCAAGTATCGTTACTTAAGAGAACAAGTTCAAGAGAAAGAGGTGATACTGGAATATGTATAATCCAAAGAACAATTAGTAGACATATTCACAAATCCATTGCCTAAAGATACATTTGAGTACTTGAGGAAGAGACTAGGGTCAGACCCTTGTCTACTGGTCACTAAGATGACTAGGAGGTTGCATCAGGCTACACATTATCATAAGATCAATCATGTTGATGCAAGCTGGAAATGGACTGCAATGATACATCAGTACATAGAAAGGTACTTATCTACACCGAACACCAGAGTTATTGTATTGCTGATGGAGAGGAAATTCAAGGAATATATTATAGAAAAGAGATATAGTTTGGCATTGTTGTCAAAGGGAGAGATGTACTTAATGAATATGGAGAGAAGTATTCAATGAAATATATTTCTATCAAAGGGAAAAGAGATATGAAATATATATCATGATCATCCAAAGGGAGAGAAAATAAATATACATCAAGGAGAGGAATAGTCAAAGGGAGAGAAAGATTCAAAGAAAAGTTTAGAAAATTTAACCATCCATCTAAGGGAGAGAATTGGAGAAAAGTTAACACTGCATATCTATCCAGAAAAAGGAGAAGAGATTCTACAACAAAGGGAGAGACAAAATCTGAAGTTGCTACATCTATCTAGTGAAGGGAATGAAGAAAGAATGTACTCTGCAAGAATCAAATCTAAGCTAGAAGAGCTTATCGAGAGCCAGATATTTGAATTGGTTATAGAAATTTTTTTTGGTAGAGTTTGAGGAACTAAAACTGATATATTTCATATTGTATTAGTAGTATGTTTCCATCAATGCCAAAGGGAGAGATTGGTGAAATATAACTGATTGAATGTTTGAAGATGACAAAGTTGATGATCACTGAGATGTAGAAAGTATATGCAAGACATTAAATCATTTAATGTATTGTATTATCACTGATATCAACTTGATATTGTATGATTTCTCATACACATATTGTCACAACAATTAAAGATCTGAAGAGACAAAGTTTTTGTCATCGGTAATCATGTACACTGAGTGACAGTAAAACTTGACAAATAGTGAACCCCGAGCACAAGAAGTTCACAATGTTACCCAATGGACAGTGTTACCCGAGCAAGCATTACCAAGCTAATTGTAGTTTTCAGCGAACAAAAATGAAGTTGATGTCTGAGCTATCTGCAGTAGTCAGCGAGCACAACTGAAGTGTTGATTGACGAGAATTGAAGTTAGGATACGACAAAACAACTTAGCTCGTAGGAGCTAAATATAGAGTTAACTGATTGATAACTTTGTTTTCATCGACCAGTTAAAATATAAAGATAAGAAGGAGATTTAAAGCATGTTTTATTCCAGAAAAAAAGAAGATATTTGCAGAATAAAAAAGCAATCATGACGAGCTTTACAAATCAAGAAGTGATCAACGAAGAAAAAAAGAAGAAAAGAAGAGAGGTGAAATCATGTCTATATAAAGAGGCAAGTAATTCATTATGAAGAGAGGAATGCTGAAGAGAATTTTGGTGAAGATATGAAGTCTTCATGCAGATATGATCATACAAGCTGAAGAATACAGCTAAGAATTTTGCAGACACCGAGAAACAAAGAAGAAACAACATTCACTGAGAAGAAATAAGTGGAGAAAAGGAATTGAAGAGAGCATTGATTAGAAGAGGTATTATGGACTTACAATAGATCTGAAAATCTATAATTCAAAGTTGTATTAATGAATAGATCATTTACTGTTTCAATTTAACCATTGGATCAGAAAATCTCTTAACAAAGTGGAATTTAACCATCCTTTATATATTGAGATACATCCCAAGGAGTATCAAAAGGTTTTCATGTTGACAACATATTTAATTTTAGGTCAAGTGATAAACTATTAGTTTTAAATCCTATAACAAGGTCGCACTTAACAGTGTGTTTGTAACCTTCAAAAGGGTTGGCTCTTCACCGAGCTCACTTCAGAAGAGTGAAAATTTTGGGTTATCGGTCCCAAGTGAGTTTTTCCTTAACATGGTTTCCACGTTAAACATCCATGTGTCAAATATGTATATGGTTCATTGATTTGACATTTTTATTTACACATTATTAAAACATGATTGATCAGTAAACACTAAGTTATTTACTGTATTTCAGTAAAGGTTAAGAAAAGATAAACTGCTATTTACTAAAGCTTGAAGAAAATAATTAATATTATATTCACCGAGTAGTATATACATGTTAGATTCACACAAGGCATACATCTTGTAGGAATGAAGATAACTAGAGGTTTTATATATGTGGTATAAAGTTTTGGTTGAATATTGGATTAATTTTTGAGGCCACTGATTCACCCCCCTCTCAGTTATTCTAAAACTTGACTCAAGTCCTGTTAAACTTAACACTTAAAAGATCCAATGCTCTGATACCAATTGTTGGTCCCACTAAGGGAGGGGGGGTGAATTAGGCCAAATCAAACTTAAACACTTAAAACTCAACTCACTGATTCACTCGGTAGCACTGAATATAGTAATAACAGTTTCACCAAATAAGTTAATAACTTAAACAACCATACATCTCATAATATGCAAATCAATCATTCAAACTTAGTAATCACATATTTAACTCAATTGACACCAGATTTAATGAGGAAACCCAACATGGGAAAAAACCCCTATGAGAATTCTGACCACAATAAAAATGTACCTTTCTAAAGTACGCTCAGTTAAGAACTTATCCTGTTAAAGATTACAAACACATTTTCTAAATGTGACCATGTTAAGGGATTTCCCTCAAATCGGTTAAGATATTCACCCTATTAGGAGTGACCTTGCAAAAGGAATTTAAACACTCTTTTGGAATGTCACCTACATCTAGGATTTACAAATAGGACTGTTAAATCCACTCGGTTAAGAGATTTTATCTGTTACAAATGCTAATAAGCAACAATAAAACTTTGATATGTAATTATAGAAACTACCTTTTTCTTGTGTCAGATCATTTATTATCTCATGAATACTGGCATCACATACTCCACTTGTCTCTATTTCAGATTGTAGATTCTTCTCTTTCTTCTTCTTTGATCTTCTCGATAAATATCTTCTTCAACTTCTTCTACTTCTTAATTCAATTCTCCAACATCATAATCTCTGTTAATTTCTTATCCTTTACATAGAAAAACTTTTGCCTCTTAATCTCCTTGCTTAGGTTTTCCATCATTTGCGCTCAGCCGTTTGATCATCTTCTTCATAAATCTTAACTCAATAAAACGTTTCAATTTTACCTTGTAGCTTGAACTTTACTTGGAACTCTCATAATCAAGTTTAACTACTTGATCTTCACCATAGATCTTCTCATTGAATTTTCTCACTTGTAGATATTCTAACAAACTTCCTTTAATTCTTATCTCCATCCAGATCATCATAACTTTGTATTAAATTTTGTCTTATCATCATTTACAATCAATATCCTATACTTGGTAATTTTCTTTGCAACTCAGTAACTAACTTCGTTCATTACTCGGTGCTTGGTAACTAAAAAATGATCAACACAACTCTATACTGACTGACTCGATCTATCTCGGTAGAGTAACTCTTTTCAATCATAACTTAACTCTTTGCAATTTATGACTTAGTCAATCAAGTGCACCGACTTGATAAGATCAAATATATAGTAGCAAACAACTATATCAACATCATTTCATCATTGTCTGATATGTATTTGTCACCCATTTAACTTTTCCTTCTTACGATATGGTAACTTAATAAAAATCAAAATCAATTGCTTGACATCAATGACAAAATAATAATTAATCTAACCATTTCTACAAACATGTATACTCATTATCACTCGGTCTTCATCATCTCCATTAGTTGATAAATAGTTTCTACACACTTGGACCTTTGTTTTTCATAGTTGGTCCTTTGGTCTATGGATTTGGTTCTCTGGTCTACGCAGCTAGTTTGATTTGATGCGCAGTTGGTAAAGCTTGTTGGATTTTTCATACCATTCTTTGTTTCTACATTTTAATCTCTATTTTTGCTAGGAGGATAGAGATTTATGGGTTTCTAATGATTCTATGCATCATTTTGGTTCTTTTTTGGTAAAGATTTCATGCAAAGATTACTAATAAATTTCATGTAGAACATTTGAAAAATACCTTGCATTTTTTTCAAACTTTTTGTGTTTTCTTTTAGTAGTTACAAACATTTTAATTTTATGCTTTAAAATGAATCATTTTTATTGAAGTGTTTGATTCTATTGTTAATCCCAAATTTTTGAATGGACATATCCTCTCCCCTCTCCTTCATGGATCTTGGGTGTAAGATTAATCCATTCTTTCTTTTTTAGAGGGCCTACCTCTCAAGAAACCCATAAAGAAACACATAAGGCGAGGTGAGAGGGATGACCCAAGTGATAAAAGGATAAAAACAAGACTCTCTCAGTTTCTATATAAAATGAGTGGATCCAAAATGCCTCACTACAGTGATAATTGCCTTCCCATGCTGACATCTTCAGTACTTATGTTCTACATAAAGACATCCTCATAATAATAGGGAGAGAGCATGCATGGCCACCTAAAGGAGAGCCCAAACTAGAAACCATTGTTGTAGTTGCCAAAATCCTTCTACTATATGGTGCAGAAGGTTTAAGACCAATTAAGATGCCCCACACTCTTGCAATTCTTAGTAGAGATAGATATTCCTTGGGAGGTGATGACTCTTAGAATTCAAGGTTTGGTATGCCCGAGAAGTGAGTTTTGTGGAGGGGAGCGAGTTCTACAAAAATTTTAGGCTATCTACTTTGAATAAGCATAGTTAGATTTATCCAAGTGGGGATTCAACAAGTATTGTCCTTCAAGCCTAAGTTGTGATGTGTGTTTGCAATTAGATTAAAATGACCATATTTTTTTGAAGTATCTTGCCTTTGTGACAAATGAATTGCATTAATCAAACCTAATTTTAAAATCACTTCAAAAATTTCAAAATCCTTCCCAACGCATTCCAATTCATTCAAATTGTTCCTAAGGACCTTGTCATGAACCTTGAAAAACATGGACTTTAATAAATGTATTGAGATCTTGTTGCAATTTTAGGGTAGTCCTTGCATTGTAGGGTTGCATTATTCTTTCCCATATAATTTATATTTATATTTGGTCTTTTCATTTCATTCCAAAATCATATTCAATCCCCTTATAATATCAAGTCCTTATTATAGTTACATCACCTTCCCCCAGCTTCCATTTAGAGCCTTTTCAAAAGCTTGGCAAAATCCCAAAAATTCACACCTTAGGGTTATACCTCATGTTACTGGAAGAGTATCTTGACTTTGTTTCAACCTTGTCCTTTGATCCTTTTATCATTAAGTCAATAACTAATATTTTTCATAATAGGTTTGACCATGTCATTTATCCTTTAGTTTTGTCATTTTGATCCTCAAACGTCAAGACACTATTTCAGTTTCCTAATGCCATACTCTTAGGTTTGCAATTGTACGGTTCTTCAAAGTCCAAAAACCCAAAAATAGTTTCATATCATAGCCCTTAGTTTTCATAATCATTTTTTAATTGAATTTTGAAAAACCAAAATCCAAAATGATTAGTTTACATATCATAATATTATTTTGCATATTCAAAGTCAAGTTCAAACCCAAGTTTGCATATCCAAGTTTGCATAATCATTCAAAATCTTTTAAATCCGTTTAAAATCCAAGATAAAATTTTATTTTACATATCCTAGGTTTCATCCATTCCAAAAAATTTAAAATACCAAATGAAAGTAAATTTTTCATATACCTCTTGTATCCTTAGTTTCATTTAGACATCATGCCAATTGTAACAATATATTAAAGGCAAGGTTCATATAAACCCATGTATATTTCAAGTCAAGTGACACAAACACCCCTTGATCCAAGACAATGTATACCTTTTCAAACACAAGGTTTTGGACCAAACATGATGTACCCTTCATGTGTGGACAATAAAACACTTCTTGAGCCAAGATAGATGGTATTCTGACAATCAAACAATCAATCACACCAATCCCTTTCATACTTGAACCAAAATTTGGAGGAATAATATGCTGAATAAGTGAAGATAATAAAAGAAAAGGTAGAAAACATTGAAAGGAATTATAAAGGGATGTCTAAACTCCTTAAATTACCAAGGGAATAATTTGGGAGTCTTGACATAGATACTCTCATTTGGAAATAAAATATACCAAAGTTCCTATCACAAATAAACAAGGCAAAACAATTGCAAAAAAGAAACACAATTTTTGATCAAATCCCAAATCAAATTTAATTCAACCCATTCCCAAAATGATCATTTGACCAGGTTCCAAATAAATTTTTTCAACAAGAGCATGGTATAATTCAACTTGGGCCACCACAAAATTATGAACCAATCTTCATTCCAATATAATCAAGTGTCATTCAAGAAATCAAAAAACTTCTCATTCCAATTGTGAAAACAATACCAAGGTCACCAACAAATATGTTATATTTTGTACATCAATCAAGCATTATCAATGAACAACCTATTGTGTCACATGTTCTGTCCATAAATTATTTCCAAGGTGTAAGCATTAATGTGGTATCATCAACAAGATCATCCAAGCAACAAAACCCCAATCTAAATTCATGAAGAGTTTTATTCGAACACTAGACCATGTACATAAAATTATGGAACATGAACAAAATAATTTACTCATGTTTAGAAAAGGCCCATTCCAAATAAATCACAAAAAATACCAAGGTCACAAATAAATATGCTATCTTTTGTACAGCAATCAAGAATTATCAGTGAACAACCTATTGTGTCACATGTTTAGTACATAAATTATTTCCAAGATGTAAACATTAATGTTGTATCATCAACAAGATCATCCAAGAAACAAAACCCCAATCTAAATTCATGAAGAGTTTTCTTCTAAGACTAGATAATGTACATGCATGAACAAAATAATTTACCCATGTTTAGAAAAGGCCCATTCCAAATAAATCACATGGATGACACACTCATATCCCATCAAAACATTAACCTCAAAGAAAAATCCATGTCTCCCACCTTTCCCCCATCCCCTCAAGTTTCACAAGTTCATTTTCCACCATCTCCATTGAGTGAGACTTCCATTGATGAAAACTCCCAAGGGATATACATAAAATAAGTCCAAGCTAGTCCCATTTATGAGCCAAGTCCCTTTTAGATTGCAAAAATTCTAGAGCTAATGCCACCACATTCTCCCATTTAAGAGAGTCCCATTAAAAACCCATATTCTTCATGCCAAAGCAATAATCCCTTCAAAAAATCCCCCATGTATATTCAAATTCTTACCCCATGTCAAGAGGATGATCTAAAGCACAAAGAAACATTTCCTAAAAAAAATCAAGATCTGGATCCTAACAATGACCTAGCCCATACAATTATTGACCAAGATTATAGATTTGTTGAGTCTCATGATGATCCCACCATCCATATTCATCCTATGCAAGATGATCCCCTTCTATCTTAATAGAAAAGTGTCCTTCCAAGTCCCATTTACCTTCCACTGCCTAAGCAAGATCATAATCTACCTTCCATTCTTCCTAACGACTTCGTCCAAAGTCAAGAGAAAACACCTTTATAATTGAATCCAATGGTCCCCTTTCAAGTCAAGATCAAATTTTCCCTTCACCTTCATATAATCCTCAAATCCTATAATACCTCCAAATTATCCTCAAGATCCCTCATCTCCTTATTTACTTGTACTAATCATCCATATCTCCCTCAAGATCCTATCCTTCCATCATCTCCTTATTTACTTGTACTAATCATCCATATCTCCCTCAAGATCCTATCCTTCCAAATGATCCTATCATTGATCCAGTTCCATCACAGGATCTCATTGTTCCTCTTGATCCCCCTTGTGATTCAAGTACCTCTATGAAAGTTGTTCATGAAACCCATACAAGTGAAATGGGTTCCTCCACTTCCATCCAATTTGGTTCACTTCATGATCCCATCAATCCTTCAATATTATATACACCTCAAAATAATGGACTTGCGTATACCAGAAAGAGTCTCATTGGTCAAAAGGATTATCAAGTCAAAAGGTTAAGCCTTCATGAATAAAGTGTATTAAAACCCTTTCATATAAAAAAAATCCTATGGTCATGGCCTCCATTAAAAACCTCAATCTCAAGGCATTGGTATCCCTTCCAAATGCAAATCCAAACACATACCTCCCCCTTCAAACCTTCTATCCATCTTAGGCCCATATATTCCTCCACCCACTAGCTCACAATCCACTTAACCTTTCCCACATACAAGTCATAGAAGGTACACATCTATGAGAATCTTTCATTCATCTAAAATACCTGCATATCCTTCCTATCCATCCATGCATCCCATTACTTTTCCAAGAAATTTGGATGCAAAACATAAACTCTATAAGTCAAGTAGTCTACATGTTGTCAAGGGTCAACATGTCCAATCTAATCGACATATAAAAACAAGGAAAAATATAATCCAAAAAGAAAAAGTAATTTCCAAAATCCCACAAAGGGCCATTAATAAAAAAGAAAAGTCAAAAGCAATATGGGTTCCTATGTAATGCCCCTCTAGGGAACCCAAGAGAGATTAACCTAAAACATGTTACTAAGTTTGTAGAACAAATTTTTTTTAATGAGTTACAATTGAAAAGGAATAACAATGTGGAAGCAATATAACATAAGAAAATACATACTCATAAATGCAACTCATTTACATATTAAAAATCCCAAGGTTTCCATGATATAGAATTACGTAAGTTAACTAATCTACTAAAATAAATTAAACAATATAACATCTTCATATAAGGAAAATGAATAACAATAACATCATCCCATAAATGAAACCTAGATACAATTGATATCATAATGAACCAACATCCACTGCACATGTTGCAGGGTATATGGTAAAACCAATTATGAAGTACAATACAATAATCAAAGAATGTCAACTGATACAATGATATAGAATACAAGATAAGAAAGATAAGATAAAGTCTCCAATAATGTAGAACAAGAAGGTACAACAACATCAAGGATCCTCCAAGCATAAAGTCATGAACGCCAGATCTCAATGGAATAAGAATCACTACCACCCGATCACGTGGAACCAAAGGTCCACTCCCACCATGCCAAGGTGATAACAATAGACCCCACTCGGATAAAAAAACCAAAGAAGGCAGTGGTAACTAAGCAAGGGGATCCTGATAGCTCTCTAACTCAAGGGAAACCGACACATGTAGGAAACCTAGGCTATGTATAGGAAGGTGTCATCATATATGTCTAACCCTTAAGTCTCATCCTAGTAGTCTCTCTGGACCTCAGCACTTAAGTGACCATATATGACCAGTATCAATGATGCCTCAACCAGATGAAGCCATTAACTATGTGTTATGCCCTACATCCCCGTCCCTACATTTTGTGTGCAAAATGTTGGGTCCCCCTTTTTTTCTCTTTTCCTTTTTCTTTTGTTGTTTTTGCTTGCGGCTCTTGCCTTGTCCTTCTCCTTTTGTTTTCTTTCTCTGGGGTTTTCTTCCCCATTGTTGTGTTTTGTTTGGTCGGTTTCTCATCTCCGGGACCCCGGTCCCGGAGGTTGTTCTTTGTTGGGAGCTGGACTCCGGACTTTACGATTCTTTGCCACGATGTTCTTAATGTGATTATCGCGGGGAATCCCCAGGTCCGGGGTCTGGAGGTTTGTCAGTCTGGGGTCTGGAGGTTTTTCTATCCGGAGATTGCCAGAAGGAGGTGGATTTCCTTTTTACCGCGGGTATAAATAGAAGTTACCTGTCATTTTTACATTTACTATGATTAAAACACTCACGCACTCAGAGTGATTTCAGAGCGATTTGCAGAGAATTAATGGTAATCAGTGCTAAATACTTCCAACCTTTTCAGCGATTGTGAGTACTTTGTAGTAGCGGGTCGTGATCATTCGGTAGCTGTAGCTGTTACAGAGCTTCTGCGGTGACTTCTTTCCTCCTCCTTTCAGCATTCTCAGG
This sequence comes from Thuja plicata, assembly GCA_018584345.1. Lineage (NCBI taxonomy): Eukaryota > Viridiplantae > Streptophyta > Pinopsida > Cupressales > Cupressaceae > Thuja > Thuja plicata. Next base: position 1,937,588 of record MU223598.1, on the reverse strand, counting down.
TTGGTGTCTCTTTTCCCGCCAGTTTTCTATTTGTCTGGTGTGTTCCTTCTCCATTTTTGTTGTCTTTCGGTTCTGTTTGCCTTCTCTTTCTGGTTTCGCCGCCCATTGGTGGGTCGGCTCTGCCAGAGGGTTGTCCGCCCTCTGCGCAGGTGTGGTTGGCTTCTAAATAATGTAGAAAGCTATATATATTTCATGCTGGGCCTTGTTTCTTGCGGATGTCGTTCCACGATGTATATGTGTAATTTCTCATGTATATTTGTTGTATATCCTTTCGGGTAGCTTGGCTAGGTGGTCAAGTTGCTTGTGTCACTGGTTTTCCGCCCGTAAGTTTGTTTTAGAGTAGGATACCACCTATTTGAAACTTGGCTCTCGATCGGTTTCAAATAGGTAGTTTTCTCTCTCCTCTGTAAAACTAGCCAGGCCCTCATTTATGTCCCATGTGTGCATTTAAATCCATCCAAGTGGTCTTCACTTTTCATGCATTCGAACAGTTGGCTCCGCCGTCATCGCCATAACTCCTATTTATTACCTATGCATGTGGTGCCCATGTGGGCTTGACGGTTTGCCTTTTTACACATCCTCACCAACGGTTACTTCTTCGGGCTCCAGGTCTCCTACCATCATCCATCTCATGTCTTTACCAAACGTGATAAAATTCCCAGACCCGGATGTTCAGTCAATCTTAAGTTCATGTAATGCGTGTGCTTTTCAGGTTTTTTTTGAATGAAACTAACTTTTCAGGAAAAGCAGGCATCACGATGGTAAGATCTCCGGACCTTGGAGTATTTATTTGTTAATACATTCTGATGGTCACTTTTCCTTGTAGGTCTCCGGAGTACACTTCCAAACATGTTTGAAGCATCTGCATCCTCTCCACTGGAAGTCCAGATCTACCTTCCGCGATGGCTACCAGGGCGGCTGTTAAATCCAAAATAGAAAGGGCCCTGGAGAAGTTGCCCCTGAAAATGAATTTTATGCAGGAGAGTGTTATCATGGGCTCAAAGATTGAGTCCAAAGTTAAACTCATTACCGACACCAGCGTCGGGACATGGCCAGAAATGCAGGCCTTAGTGAAAATGATGTACATCCAGCGACAAGTTGGAGATCAGCTAGCCATCAATGTTAGGGACTCCAGGATCCTTAAAGCGGCTTATTTCCCATGCTTTGTACAATCTCTGGAGCTTATCCTGATAATGGCCACCAATTACAACTCTTCCATTTGGGCTGTTATGCTCGCAGCCGCAGAACCCATCGGGTACCCTACTCCTCTGGTATCCCTTGACCCTGACACATTTCAGGCGGGTCTGGGGATCCCTCAATTTGACAAGCCTTCTGTGGTTACAAGGGTAGATGCCTTGGCCCAATTCACGTATTTGGAGGAGGCCGCCCGGATATACATGAACGTTCACTGGCTCAAGGTTCCGAAGAGGGACCCTAAGAGGATGAAGATATAAATTCCCAGGTCTGAGTTCAAAGAGAGAATTTAGATGGGAATGATATCATTTCCCGGGTCTTTGGGCAGCCCTCTACCCAAGAATTCACCAAATGGATGTATTACTTCCTCCTCGGTATCTCCACCAAAGGAGGATACTTCGATTAGGCAGCTATAATTTCAAACCACGTCGACTCCCAGTTCCTCCAACTGGCCTAGAAGAAGAAATTTTACATGACTTCTTATGTTTTTTGGGCCCTGGCATAGCAGAGGCCCCACGCCCATGGGCTACTTATAGACGACATACTCAGGATTGGCCCAGGACAAAAGGCACCATGGGACCATTTCCCGTAGGTTCAATGGGAGGCCAGCTTCCCAAGTTTTTTCCGAGTAAATGCTGCATTCATTTACTATCACCTGCTCACACCCACCTAGGATGCAGGATACTGCCTATCCACAAAGGTGATGAATTTGGTCCAGAGTTATAGATATTACTACATCCAATTCCAACAACACACTTATATTAGGGTCACCGGCTTCTCTGGGAAACCCTACTTGTTACCCAAACACTGTGGGGACAAGATCATTCTCTTGGAATACTGCAGACAGATAATGGAGTTGCATGCACTCTTTTCCTTAAAGAAGGTAACCAATATTCCATTCCCAATCACCTGTGAGAACTACTCATGTAGTCTAGCCACCGCAAAAGAGGTGGATAACGAGCTTAAAAGCTACAACCTGGAAGAATTCTACTTGGTGCAGAAAAATTTTGATCCGCATGGTAAGATTGCAGCAGCACTTCCCCGGGCTTCAGAGCCTCATCACTACCATATGGAGGATTTTTGGGAAAATCGCTAGGATGGCGTGGAGGTGCAGAGCTGGCATTATGTTAGGATGACGGTAGGCATGATGGAAAGGTTGAAGCTCCGGAGGTTCCCGGAGGACTTCTCAGATGCCAGCCCCATGATCGATCCCTAGTACAAAGCAAAGGGGATCGATACAATGACCCTCCCACAGGTAAATTAGGATGCCCAGGAAGGGCCAACAATTGAGGACTTCACTCGAGAGGTGGTCGAGCGAAGTCATGCCTACTTCAAGAAGGTGTGCCCTAGAAGTACTCACCAAGAAGCTTAGCCAGTACCAAAATTAACTCCGAGGGCTGGGACTTCTTCGTAGGGAGTGGATAAAGGAAAAAGAATAGATACGACCCCTCCTGTGCAAGAAGTCCCCATAAAAGAAAAAATAAAGCAGTCAGTGGCAGCCTCCCAACAAATGAGGGAGAAGTTAATCACACGGCTGGCCACTCTAGTGCTCATGGCTGGGCCAATTCGTCCCCCTTCCTCCCCATCATTAGTAGCTTTAATGGTAAAGGCGATGGGGGTGGATCCAACAGAACAAGCAGTAATAAGGGATGCGGGACCACCCTTGGTTACCCGAAGGAAGAAGAGGCTTAACCAAAAGCCTAAGGTAGAGCCAGGGTTGGGTACGTCCTAGACCCCACAAGTAGAGATCCTCTCTTCCAGTTCCCCAGAACTGGAAAGAGAAACAGAGCCTGCCGAGGTCCCAGCTAGTCCGCCCTCACAGGAGGAATTTGATGATGTCTTTGCAACCGACGAGTTTGGGAACCTGCAGGGGGACACAAGAAAAAAAGAGGTAGAAGTCCTAGCTACAGAACAAGAGCCTACATAAGAGCAGGAAGAACAGATAGAGGAAAGGGAGCCAGAGCCAAAGATTGCCTCCGAGGCTCCAGAGATGTAGATTCTGGGGGTGGACCAACAAAGGCAGAATGAACAAACGACATTTGCTGGGGGAACCGAACCTTCGGGAATAATCGTAACCCCAGCCGCCACGTTCCAAGCACCACTCTCAGGAGCGACCTTTGGGTAAGTAATCACCACGGTCCAGACTTTGAATCTCGGCCTAGTACCTCCACTATTGCCAAAGGATGTGTCGACAGAAGAAGAAGCCCCGGCGGTAGATGCCAAGCAACAAGAAGAGCAACACGAAGAGGAAATCCCTGAAGAAGCCAACAGAAGTCCAGACAAAGCAATAGATACAAAGGACAAGGCTGAGGAGATGGATGTTGCTGAAGATAATACCAATAAAGGAGAAGACACAGGCAAAGGGACAGATGAGGCCCATACCACTAAGGAGGGGCAACCGCAAAATATTAGGGAAGAACCAAAAGAATTAACTTTGGAAAATAAGCCACCCCTACCACCTCAGTGGTTAGTAGAGAGAAAGAAAATAAAGGCTCTGTCCACTCCTGGAACTCCTCTCTCCCTGGCCAAAATGATGGCTCAGGTCCAGGCCCCACCAAAGGCCAAGAAAGCCCAGACAGTTCATACTCTTCAAACCGGGCCGGGCGGAGAAACAGTTGCTGTTGTGGCGAAACCTCCCCCAAACACCGATGAAGCAACCATAGAGCCCGGAGATTACAAAATTGCAGAGGTATCACTAGGAAAAAGGGGAAAATAGGGTGAGGTGGACATGCTGAAGGAGGCAGCTAGGGCAGTGGAGGCCTGTTATGAAAAAGAGGCCCAAAGGCTCAAAATAGAAAAGGTGAAAAATGCAAACCTTATGGGGTTGCTTACTGAGCTGGCTCGACCTATCAACACTGCCCCTCCGGAAGCTTCCACATCTAAAGATCTATCGCAGAGCGACATAGACTCCCTGTGAACAATGAAGAAGAAGGCTCAAGCAGTCGACGAGTGGGTCACCCTAAAAATAGGAAACACCTAGCATTTCCTAGTATCCACCCTCCCAGACTTATATGCAGCCCGTCATGTCCTACACCAGGTAGAGACTCTTATTGACTTGTGGGAGGGTGATATTGAAAATTATCAAGCATGGAAGGTAGAGCTTGAATAACTCCTCGGCCTGGGAGAGGAAATGGTTTCAGAATCCATAATTCTGGGGGATGAATCATTTGATTTCGTGAGGACCCAACACTCCAGACTTGACCTTACATTGGAGGTAACCAAACAATTGGTGGGGACTCTGCACAAGAAGGTCAATGCAGTAAAATATTCTTTCAATTTATACAAGTCTTTTGTAGCAAAGACTTCTGGGGCTGACCCCCTCAGTACAGATACATGCACGCCAGAGGATTCGGTTTTGGAGAGTTTTGATGAAATGATGAAGTCTCAATATCAGTCCCCGGAGGGAATAGATGGTGCTCAAATGATGAGATTAACTCGTATGGTGCTTAGTGGCCACAACACGGCAAAAATGGCCGATGAATTTAAAGAGAATGTTCCGGACCTGGGGGAACAAATTGAGGTGGCTAAGTATCGAAGGGCCGGCCTGAAGGATATCAAAGAAGATGGTATCTCCCGCCTCCTCCAGGCTTTCAATGATAACAAACAACCATAGGCTTTGTCCGGAGGCCGGAGAAAATCCAAGCATTTGGTATTCTTTATTCTTTTGGGAATGTAAGTTCCTGGATCCCGAAGTCTCAGACCCCAAATTTTGTATTCTTTTGAGTGATCCATGTCCCGGTCCCCGAGGCTGACCAGTCACTTTCAGGAGCGGTTAATAAAGGTTTTCAGAAGGTGGTTGGCTACATCAAGGGGGTGTCGACTCAATAGTTGATTTTCTGACAAGATGGTCTTCTCGAGGCGCCATTCAGAGGTACACCTGGCGCATTGGAGATAGGGCGCCACATTCCCATTTATGAGGCATGTAGCCACGATCCCCAGGGATCTAATTTCTTCCTTCTCCTTCCTGGCTCTCTTCTCAAGGTTGATTCTTCCGCTGTATATTCTTGTCTCATTCTTTTGACATGTCAGGCCTATTTTGTCTCAAGGTCTTTTGTAGGGTGGCGCAGGTAGTACCGGCCCCTAGATATTGTATTTTATTGAAATGAGATGTAAAATAGGGTTAGGGTTAGGGTTAGAAGAGAATGTGTATAAATAGTAAGACTGACCCATTTCCAAGGGTCAGCAAAATTGATGATTTTTCTATCCACAGTAATAGAAAGGCAATCTTTTCATCCTAGTTAAAGAGCTCAATGCTCCATTGTCCCATTTTTTAATAGTTAGATGCTCCCCTGGAGCCACCATTGTATCATGCACCAGTGCTTGCTGGAAGAGACATTAATGATGAAGGGAGAATTCTTTGCAATGATGTTGTTGGCATTCATGCTTCTGAGTTAATGGTATTTTATGTTTCATGTTCTTTATGTCTTCTGCTCTGATATGTCAAATAGATTAACAACCTCTTTTCCCTCGCTACTGATAAAATACTAGCTGATGGTTGTGTATTTCTTCGGTATTTAGTGTAGTATATCAGAGTATTATTGATGTCTTGAATATTTAAACATAACTATAGTTAGATGAAGTATTTCTAACCCTGTAGGATCTTTTTCATTTTATTTGTTAAGTGTAGAATTCTAGGAGAAACCTCACCTCATTGAATCTCTGGAGAGAACGAGTTGAAGAAACCAGCTATCCCCCTCGAAAACAGTCACTTCTCCCAACCGAGCCCTGCACCATCGTGACCTGACACCCAGGTGCTTGAAGGCCCGGGGAATATAACTTCCCCGAATAGCCTTTGCAGGTAGAGTTGGCCGGTACCTCCGGTGCTTGGTGATAACTTATGGCTGTTAGCGGACCCGGTCAGCAAAACCCCATCAACACTATGCCAGAACCATACCTTGCAGGGCGGCAAGCATCATCTCATCCTCCATCTTAGCCTATACAAGTGCTCAAGCATGGGTGAGGTACCATATCTTATTAATTCATTTTAAACCCCAATTATGTATTGTGTTATCACTTGATTAAGAAAACTTACAATAAGCGATCACAACTGCCACTTGTAGGCCCTGACACTTATTGCAAGCCACCTCCTACTACACAGCTAGATAACCCACCCTAATGCTCCATCAACAAAACCCAAAGAAAGCAAAAAACCAAAATCACGAGGACTTCTCATAAATCATAAATTAAGATAATCACCAAGGAAAATGCCGGAGCATAACAATAACATATCATCCTATACAGGGACCCAAACTGTCCATCCCATACTAGACATCTCAATAGAACAATGCAAATTCACATATCACATCACAAGATCAATGATCATCAAAACATCACAAGAACCCATCTCCAAACATTTAGTAACATAATCGATAAGATAATCATTCAGAACATTGAACCACCATAACAATAGAAATAAGTGTTGGAATTAATGGGAAGTAGTACTGAGAGGGGAGGGGTGAATCAACACCTCTAAAAATTTTAACACCTTTAATAATTCATCGTTAGTAATCATTCAATTGTGTATTACCAACCATTACTATTATTCTTTCTTATGCATGTATTGTTTGTTCATAACCTTTAATAGTTTTCAACAGTCATAGAAAAATTAATGAGAATAATAAACACATAACACAAGATATGGTATCGCATAAAACTCTGGTTAGGAAGTAAAAACTACGGTGGGGATGGCACCCACAAAAATTTACTATCTCTAGAATGGAAGGGAGCCGGTTAAGGTTTACAATTTGATCACTTCTGATTATCTACCCTGTTAGGAGTATTCAAGTGGAGACCTATTAAGATCTACTCTGTTAAGAGCTTTAGCAACACTGATTTAAGTGTGCACTCAGTTTTGAGATTTACAATAGGATGGTTAAGCCCACCTTTCTGGAAAAGATTTCATTAGTGTACTACACTTGTTAGAATGAGTACAAATTTTGATCTTACTGTATGCAATCTACTATTGCTGATTTACAGATCCATTAAAGTTCTTACAATAATAATATCACCTTAAGTGATTGATGAATACCTTTTCTCTTATTGTTAGTAGCCTCTGTTCTGTTCTTGAAAACTGATTTGATTCTGTTTGTCTCCTTTTGCATGAATTCTTTGTTTGATCACTAGTTGCTCTCCGTGGCTACTATCTTCATTGATCAACAACTATTCTCAATGGATTTAGCACCTATTTATACAAGTATTTGACCTATTTTGGAATTCATGCATTACAATTTTAACTCTTAGATCCAAGGTTTACAACTTGACCTTGATCTTTAGTTTGCATGTTTTAAAAAAGTAAAACTAGTTAAAACAATAATAATTACATTGCTTCCTCCGAACATAATGGATTTAAAAGAAAATCAAGAAGCTATAAATATAACTTCAGTGATTTATCTGACGTGGAAAGTCAGATCCACTCTTTGTGGGATGTAACTGACTGTCGGTTCTTGGTCATCGATTTGAACTTGCAGTCTGTCGGCGTTCCTTGACTGAATTGTTCATCGGGTTCCCTGTATTTGATGTTCCATCGGGTAGCACTGTTGTTACTCATCGGGTTTCTTTTACTTTTTTGTCATCAGATAACACTTAACAATGTTTGTCGGGTAACCTTGGCGTCAGATGTGCTGTGCCCTGTCTGTCAATGTAGAGTAAACCGATGGTGCAAATCATGTTTTTCTCTAAGTATACAAATGGAAAAATATAATGCCTTCAATCTCTCCCTTTGACATTAGTATGAAAAATTGATATGTGCATAATACTAAACTCTTTTAGTATGTATACACCTTATTTATATCCTTGTCATAATATGACTCCCCCTAATTGTGTGCACCGGTATAGTATATGTATATGTACATGTATACTATTCATTCTCTGTATGTACATTATTTCCCCTTTCTTTTACTATACATATGATTTCCTCCTTTTAGCTGAGGTGAGTGAACATATCAAATTCCCCCTTTCTTTGATACTGATGACAAAAATGTACAACTTACATTATGCCAAACTTGTGACAAAAATGTGTAACTTACAATGTGTCAAATATGTTAGAGTGGGTTGTTTTGATATCTTCAAGCAGTTTCTCCCATTGTTCTTTCAACTGTTCTAGTGCCATGTGTTGCAACTCTATTCTTGCATGCATATCATAAATTCTGTCAAGGACAGACATTTTTAGGGTGGCAATTATAGTATTTGCCTATGTCATATTTTGTTGTAGGAGGTTTAGTGTCGGTAAGAGATTAACTTGGAGCTCATTGACCTCATCTTTGTATTTCATCTCTGCAAATTTTATGTCCTGTCTTTGTTTCTTAGCCTGTATGATTTGTTCATTGTGCATTTTAAGTGCATATTCTGTGTTGGCTAGATTCTGTGCACTGGACTTAAGATCATCATCTATTTTTGCTATCTTGTCAGTATACTCCTGAGTGAGTTGATATAAAGTGCACAATTTATTTATTAAGGTAACAACTTCTGATAGAATTGGATCAATTGTACTTACCAATTCAGATAGCTTGACCTTTTTCAGTGCCACTTCCTGGCTTATTTTCTCTGCGAGTTTGAACTCATAATTTTTTTCAAGTCTCTCTTCCATAACCTTCTCAGCATCGATATTCTAAGATGTTATTGCATCTATGAGCATGACCAGTTGATCAAGCATTGGAGTGTTTTGATCAATATCTATGTCTGGTATAATCTGTTGAAGTATATTCCTTGCTACTTCCAGTACCTTGGCCTCTTTTGCTGCTCTCTTCAGTTTGTCTTGAATAGCTTTTCTTTCATAGAGCTTAACATATTTTGTTAATGTAGTAGGATCCAATGTTCTTGGATCACATACTAGAATCTCAATGATTTCATCCAGAGTTACTGGATTCTTATTTTTTCCTTTCTTCTTCTTTGAGATTTGAGGGGATGCAAATGTATGAACTACCATAGCTAGTTCATTTGTCCATTCTAAATTACTTGGTGAAGGTTTTTTAGAGGATGCATCTTGTGTCTTCTGCTTAGTGGGCACTTGACGGTTATGTGAAGATGTCTCTTCATTAACCTTGGGTGTTTCTACAGAATGTGCTCCTAATTTCTTCTCCAGCTCATCCTTCTTTCCTTCTTTACCTTTCTCTGATGGTTTGTCCCCTGTTTCCTTTTGAATTTCTTTCTTATCAGTTGCAGCTTTCTCTATAGTTGTATATGTTGTTTCTTTGGCTTTTCCATCACCCTTGTCCTCGGGTGTGCTTGTATCTGATTTCTGATTTCTTTTCTTCTTGTTCTTCACCGATGGTGCCCTATTCATCGGTTTCCTCTTATTGATTTTGCTCTTCCTCTGTAACCGATAGAATCTTCTTGAGATTCTTAACCATTTTATCCTTTTTGTTTATAGTCTTCTTAACTTTTAGGCCTTGTTTTATCTTTGATTTGGTCTCTTCATATTTTCCAAACCTTGGTTGTTTCTTATCAATGGGCTCATTGATCAGTGCCTCAATTGCACTTGTAGCTTGATCAATATTGATCTCATAGTCTAATGGTGCTAACCAAGTTGTTCTTGGTACAACCGGTTT
>MU223598.1:1887334-1922189 GCA_018584345.1 Thuja plicata | reverse complement strand
TATATATAACAAATAATTATTTAATGTATTGATTTTTTATTATTAAATTTTTTAATAGAAGGAACATTCCAGCAAGATGAAACATATAATTATTTTTATTTTCATTCTAATAAACAAATTCGTTTATTTCCTAAAACATATATTTTAAACCAAATATTCTAAACAATTTCTATCAAATTTGTATAGCTTAATATCAAGGGTTTTAACAAATTTTTTAAATTAAACCCTAATTGAATTAAATTTAAGTTTTCTAATGTTTGCCTGAATTTGTCTCAAAAGCGAACCTAGGGTTTTAACAGATTCACCTAAGAATAGTTTCCTCTAAATTGAACATCGAAGTTTACAAATCTGGGTTCTACAAGATTTCATTCTCAAAGTAAATCAATATTCAATTTGAAACTATAATTTTTTAATGATATCTCACACACCTAGAATACAGATTTGACACGCAAACAGGAAAATAAAACCACATAATACACCAATAACCATTTTCTATAATATAACAAACACAAATCAGACAAGGAATTACATACAAGGGGATTTCAGTATTTCCGATGCATATGAGAGAGGGATCTGAATACTGAAATTCAAAGGATTCAAACCCTACCTCAAACCATCATTTGATAGAAGCCATAAAGAACAATCCAAAATCTTGAAAATCCTAAGCTTTCACAATTTTTTTAAATCCAAATCCATAGTCAAAAACTTATAAAAATATGTACAACCTGTGTAACCCTGTGTGTGCAAAAATGGCCAGAAGAAACCTGATAAAGAAAACCTAGTCAATCTAGGGTTTCCAAAGCTCATGCAACCCTAAAAGAAAACTCAACTGAAAACCCAAATCAAAAAAAAAAAAAAAAATAGAACTCAACTTAAAATTGAGTAAAAAGAATTAATTTATTTAATAATTGATAATTACAAGCCCTTTCCAATTTAGCCAATTAACTCAGCTTTTTACTTTAAATTTATATTTTAATTTTAATAAAAGATTGTGCAACTTTAATTGCATAATAATATTTAATTAATAATTAATATTTTTAGCATATTAATAACATGCAAATTGATAATAAAATATTAATTCATTAATTATGCTTTTAAATCTCATTTTTGGATTTAATAATTATTTAAATCCTCTATTCCCAAAGTAATACTTTTTAATTAAGTCTTTTTAATTAAAAAATGTATTTAATTTATTTTCATTAACTAAATACCATCATATTTAATATTTCCAAATTTAATAAGATTTAATTATTAATTACATAATTAATCTATTAAATCACTCAACCAACTAACACAGAACTCACATCAATCACATGACTTGGACAACATGACGACAAAACCGACTAAACCCAAAATACCACAAACAAGCACAAATGAAAGGTTCATGAATGACATCACCTTGAAAAATTCAAAAGGTAGAAAATAAGATACTTGTCCACTATTTCAGGACAATAATGGCTTAAGTTAGGCTATGGACCTGTCTGTTATCTCCCCCCTCTTATCATTGATATATTACAATAAGGCACGCTCATCATGACAATTAAGGGAAGTCGATGCCCGGTACCTGCAAACCTGCATCACAAATTTGAGCATGTACACAATATATATATAACAGACAATGATAGGGATCGGTCGAACGTGTGGATCTCACAATGCAAGTAACTACGTCTCCGTCCTTTACCATATTAGACACATCATACAGAAATGTAAGATAAACACGCCACATAGTAATGTAAAAGATATATGCCAACCATACACATGCAAGTATGGGGTGAGTAAAATCATGCTAACATATACATAATCATCACGAAAATAACCAAAATATTCTAGCATCATTATTGAAAGTAAATTTATGGGTGGGCACTACATCCTAAATACCTTGTGCAAGCAATGCATTGCAATTAGGACCCACAAAAGAATGAAAAATAAAAAAAACCATGTAGATTCCTAAGAAGCTTCTTGAAGCAAAATGTCCTAAAGAAACATCCAAGCTGGCATCCAAAATTGTTATCCCTCCATCAAAGTTATTTCCACCTTTAAAATCCATTTTGTGTCCTTATGTCACAAAATCTATATCCATTCCTCTGTCAAATCTAAAATCTCCTTATCCTCCATCACTACATCACCCCTCAAGGTGTGTGTCAATGTTGTTCTTTCCCACTCTCCCTTCCACTCTACATAAAGCCTACTTGCATTCCCTCTATTATCCAACACCCATTTTCTATCATTTCATCTCGCCTATCCAATCCTTTGTCTAAACCCTTATCCTATTCCATCCAATCACCCCTTTAATATCCCCTTTTTATTACCCTACCAATGTCTTTGAGCATACTATCATAGTCATGGTCCATTATTACATGTCCTTTAAGGGAACCATCCAAAGAGTAAGGTTCTTGAGTCCTCCATTCATGTCATATCATGCATCCATTATTTCCAAAAGGTCATTATGTCAAAAAATGAAAAAAAGAAAAAAAAAAGTCAAAAAAAAGGAAAAAAGTTGCCTTCATGAAAACCTGGTAAATAGGCATCTTGGTAACACAAAAAAAGAATAAAGAGAAATAATTTCATCCAATAGGGAAAACTTTGCAAATAGGCGCTTTGGGCAAGTACCATGACGAAAACCTAGCAAATAGGCGTCATGTGTAATTTATGAACTTCTTGTATTCTATACATGGGGGAAGGTTTCATCCATGTTTTACTATCATATCATACCCATGTCACTATCCTCCATTATCCCTATCATTATCCTCCATATCCTTTTTCCCTCATATCCCCTATCCTATTATCATCCATATCCCCTTCTTCCCAACTTTTATCTTGACAAGATTATGGATCTCCCTGGAAGCATCACATTCTCTTTTTACTTTATCTTATCCATATCCCTTTGACCCATATCAACTATCCTGTTACAACCTTTTATCCATATCACCTATCCTATCACATCCCTTTGGTCCATTTTTCCTATCTTATCACAATCTTTAGTCCATATTGCCTATCATATGACAACCTTTAACTCATATCCCTTACCCTTGTTCATTATTGATCTTTCTTATTCCTATCTATATCTTATCACTGCCTTATCCCTATCCCATAATTTTCCTATCCAAATCCCTCTCTTGGTCTAAGGACATTAAATGTAAAACATGTTTTCAAAAAAACCTCTTGACATGTCCATTCCTATGCATTGCATGCCATCATTGTATCTTGTCGTATCCAATCAATCAGCTTGGAAAAAACATATTATCCCTTTTCTTGGATAGTCCTTGGAAACCTAAGTAGATCCAATGCAAGTAACCCTTGGCCGTCATTCGTCTACCAATCCATTTTTCCTTCCATAATGTCCTTTCCTTGCTAGACACTGGGGTAATTTGACAAATCTTTCTCATGTAAATGGTAATGTCCTGGAAAAATCCCTAAAAATCAAATATGATCCTTAAAAAAGACCATAATAATCATATATGATGCTGAAAAAATCCCTAAAAAGCATAAAAAGTCCTGAAAAAATCTTTAAAAATCATAAAAAGTCTCGAACAAATCCCTAAAAAGAAATAAAAGTCTTGAAAAAATCCTAAAAATAAAAAATTATCCTTAAGAAAAAGCACAAAAAATTGAATATTTCAAAAACCTAAAAATCATAAAATTGTCCAAAATCCAAAGCAATAAATCTCATTTTGTGACACCCATTTCATTTCCTCATCATGTACATAATCATTTTTCCTGTCATTAATAAATTGTCCCTTGTGAAAGATAAACATCCGAGTAGATACAATCTAGATATTAATAAACTTTGTGCTTAATGAAATCACGCATTAATAGACAAACTATCTTCTATAATTAACAATCAATCAGATCAACCTCGTCATATCAATCAATCAATGTCAATTTGTCCTTTTATCAGACTTGCCATTTTATCTTATACAGGGTGTGCATCTCTTCCATTGTCATAATGTGTCATATTATGACATTTTTCCAATTTCAATTCTTCAATTATGAAAATCTTCCATTTGCACATCAATTTGCTAATTTGAAGATTTTCCCTTCAATCTCTATAAATTGAGATTAAATTCCCTTCATTTTTGAACCATATTCGAAGTATTCTCGTGATCATTATGCCCATTTTCTTTCACTTTTGAGTGAATTTTGTCAAATTTAAGAGCTACATTTCAATGGAGAAGAAAGGAAAACATTGGAGTTACATTGAAGGGAGTTTTTAGTTTAAATGCTTATTTTTATGCTCTTTATTTCAATGGATTTAATAGTAGATTAGGGATTTAGTTTGTATGAAGTTTGTAGGTTTTGTGGTTATCCTTTTAAATGCTCATGATGATGATTCTTGATTTCTCTGTCCTATAGGTTGATATGACACATATTAATAAGTTGATTATTCTCTTTGATGTTGATGTCCCATTCGATAATATTGCACATTTAATTGTTGTTTTTCTTCTTGATTCTTGTTGGTATCCCAATTTTCCAAGCACACTTCCAAGAATTTTGGGCTGATTCTTCTGACACTTTGAATTTTTTTCTTGGTATATCATATTTATATTAGATTGTTGTGCAAGATTTGAGTGAATTTGTAATGTATTTACTATATCTTTTTGTTTTTCATCAAATGATGTTCTTTCCATAACTTTCTAATTCATACAATACAAATCTACTTGTTTAGGAATGTATACCCTTGATGCATTTTCACTTCGCTCTTTAGGTGGTAAACTTCTTGAGACCATTCCATGTGTTGTATGATAAGTCAATAAATGTGTGCCACTTGTTGTGTATTTTCCTTTCCTTCCAAAGAGAAAATTCTTATTGTGAATGTAAATGTATATTTCCTTTCCTATTGTTGACTTGTAGATGAATGATTGTTTAAGTCAATTCAAAATTTTCCTGTTGGTTTTATTGCGATATTCGTATTAACATTGGTAACTTCTTGAGATAATGAAGATGTATCATACAAAGGGTTATGTAATTTTTCAAAGGTAGGTATTGGAGGAATCTCCACTATCAATTTCTTGTGAGGTCTCTTCAAAATTACCTTTGTTTTTTATTTCTCCAAAATATGTTTCCCCTTTGTTTTCTCCAAAGTAAGTTTGGGTTGAACTTCTTCCAATACAGGCTTTGCTGGATCACATAAATCTAAATCTTCCAACATCAATTAATATTCATGATTTTATTTCGACTTACCTTCAAGGATAGTGAAGTATCTTTTTATGTATTTACAGTTGGGAGATTGTTGATATATTGTTTAGATTGTGCATATATGTGCTCACATTAATTTTCTGTCATTGATGTCAACATATTCCTATTGCTGGTGACAGTGTTCTTGGTTTGTTCAGTGAGAATATTTCTATCTAGTATGACTACTATATTGAATATAAGATGCTACAAATCTAGTAATATGTTTTGAGATGTCTGTACTTGATTCATTTTAAGTGGTAGAGGTTTGCATGATTATTTGAGTGAGCTATGAAGGATTTATCAGATTATGGTATTTTTGTTGTTCAAGAAGAGACAATGTTTTAGTTATTGGATCAGTGTGAATTAGTTTGGCAATATTATTTATTGCTAACCTCATGGTGAGTTCAGGACATGGATGTGTGTTCTCATCTTGAGTGGTTAGTGATTTGGATTTTGGAAATCTATTTTTCTTTTAGTGGTTATGATTTAGTGTTCTTGATGAACAATGTAGAGATGAGTATGATTTATGAGACATATTTTTTTTATATTGATGTCATGGTATTTCATGTTTCTTGTTGATTTTTCTAGATCATGTTATATTCATGTTGCTAGATCGCATTGGGTTATGTGATTGGAATTGAATATTTTTCATGCAACATGTTGATGTTCTTATTGTTCTTGGATGACTTGGTGGTGTAGTGTGTTTTGATTGATTGTGGCGTGATTTATGGATATGGAGCATGTTCAAGGATGTTGTTATGGATCATTTTTATGTATTTGTTGACATTCAGTGGATCACATAGTGTATTGAGTTGTATTGAATTAATATTTTGTAATTAGGTCCATGGCCAACCTAGTTGAGATGAATTGATGTAATATGTATAAATATGTCATCATTTGTAATTGTGAAAGAATGGATGGATGAGAGGATGTGTGAGAGTGTATGAGATTCTCAAGAGAAGAGGCATGCGTGGAATCTGTAATTGAGGTAGAGACCTGATGTACTTCATTGGAACTATTTTGGCATATTAGAGATGTTGTTTGCCAGTTCATGAGTTTGGACGATATGTCTTTAATGATTTAAGATTAGATATTAATGTAAGGTAGTGAACCTTCCTTGGGATAGAGATCCTCATTGTATTTTAGTAGTGAGCTCTAGGGAATGTGCCTAAACACATGTGCATTCCCATTTTTAATACTCCTTATAGGGTATAGTTATTTTAACATAGTACATTCATCTTGTGGGTTTGATCCCCACCAAAGTTTTTCTCTTACCTGGGTTTTCACGTCAAAAATATTGGTGTTATGTGTTAATTACTATGTTATGTTCCTGTATTCATGTTTATCTTTCAGATCCAATATTAAGCTAGTAATTTGGGTAAAGGTCTTGAGTTTTTGGACACAACTGATTCACCCCTCATCTTAGTTGTGTGTGCTACATTTATTCTAACAATTGGTATTAGATCTAGTGTCCTCTTTTTGAAGCTTCAACGCTTGAAGAGAACTGAGATGTCAACCTGATGGAATAAACTATACTATATGGAAGGATCATATGATAAAACACTTGAGATGTCTTAATGAATAATATTAAACTATTACAAAGAAGGATTATAAGCCTCCTATTGATTTATCTACTGTGACTACTGATGAGAAGAAATAATTCAAGTATAATATGAGAGAAAAAGAAGATTTGAGGAGTGCTTTATTAGATCCTGAATACATAAACATTTTAGGATTAGAAATTGTACATGAGCTATGGAAAAATTTGAAGACATTATATGAAAGAGATGAATTTGTGAAGCAAGCCAAGATACACATTATGAAAGGAAAGTATGAATCATTGAAGATGAGCGAAGATGAGAACATTACTGCCTATGTGAATAAGATCACCAAACTTGTTTGTGTAATCAGATGCACTGGTGGAACCTTGGATGAGATTGAAATTATTTATAAGATCCTGAGATCCTTGCCTCCTATTAACAATCAAAAAGTTGCTTCTATTGAAGAAATTAGAAGCATGGTACCTATGACAAGAGATTCTTTGATCGGTAAGTTATCTGCTTTTGAAATGAGAGAATTTGGTGGTAGTCCTCCTAAATTTGAATTTGCATTTGGAGCTACTATTTCTAAGGATAAGTAAAGATATGATTTTGGAGAAAGTTCATCTACATATGAATCTAGATATGCTAAGGAATGAGAAGAGATTAAATTATAAGAAATGAAGATTGATGATCTTGAAGCCCTAAATGACAATATACTACCTAATGGATCTGGTAAGTATCAAGGAAAGTTTCCTTTAAAGTGTTTGACATGTAATAAGATTGGTCATATTGCTTCGATATGTCCTGATAGAGAGCATAAGTACAAGCCTCATAAATTTAAGTCTAAATATTAGAAGAAGTGATATTATGTTGCCTATGAAAGTGTGACTGGTGATGAATCTTAAAAGAGTGAAGATGAGATTGTGTTTATTTCTATCAAAGACGAAGATCTTAATTTTGTGAATGAAGAAAAATCCTTGGTTTTTCATGTGGATAAGAAGGATGAATGGGTTATTGATAGTGAATATTCACAGCACATTATCAGAGACAAGAAAATTTGTGAAATTGGAAATGTATGATAGTGGTGTTGTCATATTTGGTGATGATACTCCTTTTATGATCAAAGGGAAAGTTTCTATTACTCTTGATGGTAAGAATAATAAAGATGTTCTATATGTTGAAGGTTTGAAATATATTTTGAGTGATGGTCAGATAGTTGGTAGAGGTTACAAATTAAAATTCAAGGATGGAATGTGAAAGATTATTGGAAGATCTATAATTGATATTTATATAGGAAGAAAGACTAAAGTTGTTTTATTTCATTTGAACAATTCTGAGAGTAGATGCTTGATTTCTAGGATTGATGAGAGTTGGTTGTAGAATAATAGATTTTGTCATGTGAATTTTGATAACATTGTGAAGATAAGTACTAAAAGAGATATTATAGATATTCCTAAATTGATGAAGCTTGCTAATGCAATGTGTAAGGAATGCATATTGGGTAAGTTGACTAAATCTACTTTTAAGAGAAAGAATTATTCTTCAAGTAAAATTCTATATTTGGTGCATACTAATATATGTGGTCCTACAAGAACAAGAAGCTATTATGGGGATAGGTATTTCATTTTATTCATTGATGATTATTCTAGAATGATGTGGGTTACATTTTGGAAAGATAACTATAAAGCCTTTGAAAAATTCAAGTTTTTCAAAGCTATAGATGAGACTGAAACATGATTCAAGTTTAAATGTTTGAGATCAAACAGTGGTGGTGAGTTTACTTCTACTGCGTTTAACACTTTTTGTGAATAACATGGAATAAAGAGGATAGATTTCTACTCCGTGAACCCCATTGCAAAATGGAATTGCAGAGAGAAGAAATAGAACTATTTTAGACATTGCTAGAACTATAATGATTTAAGGAAATATTTCACAGACCTATTAGAGAGAATTTGTTAGCACTACAATATATACATTAAACTGAGTGAAAATTAAACAAGAAACCGATAAGACACCTTATGAACTTTGGTATGGCCATGTTACTACAATGAAATTTTTAGAATTTTTTGAAGTAAATGCTATATCAGAAGAGATGAAGACTTAGGAAATTTTGATTCCTGATGTGATGAGTGAGTATTTCTTGGTTAGTCTACAAAAAGAAAAGCATATAAATTTTATAACCAAAGGTTGAATAAAGTAATTGAAAGTACAAATGTGAGAGTGGATGATTTTTTTAGAAATGGTGTAGTTATGAATCAGATGATGAAGAATAAAGTTAGATTGTGCAAGTGCAGAATGAGAATCAAAATTAGAATGGATCAGTAGAACTGAATGAAGAAGATGTAAATAATGATTAATTGGAAACAAAAGAGTCTTGTGCAAAAGAAAATATGAATATTCCAATGTATGTAAGATTGAACCATTCAAAAAATTAGATTATTGGTTATAAGAATTAGGGTGTTTAGACCAGAGGAAGAATCACTAGAATTGATTTTTTTTAAATTTCTAAGATTGAGCCTAAAGATGTTAATGAAGCATGCAAAGATGATATCTAGGTTAAAGCATTGGAAGAAGAACTAGAAAAGTTTGAAAAGAATAAAATATGGATTCTTGTTCCTAGACCCAAAGACAAGAATGTGATCGGTACTAAATGGGTATTTAGAAACAAATTGAATGAAGAAGTTGAAGTGGTTCAAAATAAAGCTAGACTTGTTTTCCAAGGATACTCACAGATGGAATGAATTGATTTTGAGGAGACCTTTTCTCCTTTTTCCAGAATTGAAGTTAGGATGTTTCTTGCATACTCTACTTACAAAGATTTCAAGGTATATCAGATGGATGTCAAGTCTAGATTCTTGAATGCAGAATTTGAAGAGGAAATCTACATTGCAAACATGAATGGTTTTTATTTGACTAATGAAGATGACATGGTCAACAGATTGAAGAAGGGACTTTATGGATTTAAACAAGAACCTAGAGCCTGGTATGCGAGGTTAGATGAGTATTTATTGAATATTTATTTGAATAAAGCTACTAATGATAGTAATTTGTACTTCAAAGTTGTTCATCATAATATTTTGATTGTTGAAGCCTTTGAGGATGATATCATTTTTGGTGGAAATGACAAGTTGAGTAAGGAATTTGCTGATGAGATGCACAGAGAATTTGAGATGTCTATCGTAGGTGAGATGATTTTTTCCTTGGAATACAAATTACACAAAATGATAAAGGTATTTTCATATCTCAGTCTAAGTATGTGAAAGAGTTGTTGAAGAAATTTGGTATGGACAATTCAAAACCTATTGGTACTCCTATGATTACTAGTTGTAAATTGACAAAGATTGATGATACACCTAATGAAAATTAGACAAGATACATGTATCTATGATCGGTAGGCTATTATACTTGACACAAATTAGACCAGATATTATGAATGTTGTTTTCATTATTGCTAGATTTCAAGTAGAACCAAAGGAATCACATGTTTTTAAGAGGATATTTAGATACTTGAAAGGGACAATTGATTATAGTTTATGGTATGGAAAGGATGATGATTTTACATTGAGTGCATATACTGATGTGGATTGGGCAAGTAATGTGGATGAAAAAAATCACTAGTGTTGGAGAATTATTCTTGGGTAAGAGATTAGTTTCATGGACAAGTAAGAAAAAAAATTGCATATCTAAATCTACTGCTGAAGCTAAATATGTTGCAACTACTACTAAATGTACATAAGTGATATAGATGGAGCAAACATTGAAATATATCAGAGTGAGTATTGATGAGCCTATTTCTATCTATTGTGACAATTAAAGTGCTATCAATATTTAAAATAACCCTATGTTGCATTGAGTGAATAATGTGTATCTATGTTGTGACTAATTTTTTAGTTGTTCAATGGTGACAAAGTGAGAGTATTTTGATATAAATTTCTCCAAATTGTAATATCTTGTTTGGTAGATTTGGAAACATGATTAGGACATTTATGTATGTCCTTATTTCAATTGGTTTGTGTTTTGGAGCTCCACAAGTAATTTTTCAATGTTGACAGTTGTTGCAGTTAATGTTCTTGAGGTTTGGTATGATGATGCCAGTGATTCCACTAATTCATGTTGATGCTAATATTGTTATGGTAATTCATGATACTTTTTGATGTTTTAGATCATGCTCCTCTTGTGTTTCTAGTCTACATTGATCAATGTGCTTGTAATTGATTTTTTCTATTAGTATGTTGGTATTCTTCATGTTCTTGGCTCACTGGATGGTTGTAGCATATTGTGGATGTTCGATGCGTAATATTTGGAAGTGACTTGTTTTTAGGGAAAAGGAATTTGGTCTGTGCTATGTCTTGGCCGATATTGCTTGGTTTGCATGTAACACTATATTGAGTATGGTTATATCTTTGAAATTAGGTGGTGAGTGTTGGGCCAACCTTGGTGATCTTTCCAAGGTTGATGTTATGTATAAATAAATGTAATAATCCTATATTTGACTATGGTCCTGAAGATATGTGCAAGTGTGTATATGTACTGAATGTATATATCTTTTGAAGGAATATAAGAAGTGTGAAGAATAAAATTTCTTTGTTCTTTAATGTAACTTACCCAAGCATAGAGGAGATGCTATTATACAACTCATAATTTTTGGATGTAATCCAAATTTTCTTGTACATGTAGTGAGCCTTCCTTGGGTAATAAGACACTTTTTATTTTGAGTAGCGAGCTCTAGGCAGTGTGCCTTAACTCATGTGCACTCCCCATTGTAATACTTATAACATAGCAGACTTATCTTGTGGGTTCATCCCCACCGTGGTTTTTCCCTTGATAAAACATACAAAACTTTTTTGGTATTATTTGTGTTCATGATTCATTGTTTTGATTAAGTAAAAGTAGGATTTGAAAGGTCTCAAAACCTTGTACAAAAGATTAGAAGATTGGCATAGCTGACCTGTCAACAACCAAGAGACAAAACAAGGGAAAGGCTAGGGCCCAAGGCCACACAATACAAAAAATAGAAAAAGACAATGCTAAGAAAAAAAGGCAGCAAATGGGGAGAACACAAAAGAAAACATCTAATATTCCATCATTTTTTTGGCCTACTCAGTGAGGATCCCATAGAGATCCTGAGGTTGTCAAGCTCCGTGTCTTTCTTCTTAATACTGGCCCGAGTGCGGATGCTAGATCCCGTGCCCTCTTTGGGCTCCTTGTTCTCCTCCCCCCTATTTACCTCAATCCCGTCCATTAAGCTCTTGCATTGTTCAATAGAGACTTTCAGGATATTGAAGCTTTGTTCACTTATCTTTTTGAGCATCAATTCCATTTTCTCCACTTTCCCTTCCAGAGTTGAAATGTGAGCCTCACTGTTGTTGATCTCAGCATCTTTGCTCATATTTTTGATCTTTTCCTCCATAATCAGAACTTTGGTCCCCATCTCTCCAAAAGCTTCCCCTTTGTTGATAGCTTTGGTCCAATTCTTCAGACTGGTTTCCATTGATTCCTTGCCAAAGGTCGCAACTTTAACCATATTCACAATCTTCCCTTGCTCCTGAATCTCAGCCTTCATGTTCATAGTATCCTATGCTATGTTAGCCATAAATAGGCCAAAGGAAAGAATGCTATCTTTCTATTCCATGCCAATGTTAAAGCTATCCTTTTTGTCCACAAAAGTTGTAACTTTGTCCTTCCCTTGATTACTCTCACCTTTTTCCTCAATTTTGCTCTGAGTGTTATCTTCATTCTCCATATCCTTATCCTGCTTCTCCTTGATCTCTAGGCTCTCATAAGCCGGTTCCTCATCATCTGAGGAAATTATGATACCCTTGTTCTTCTTCGTCCTCTTGGTGACAGGGGAATTATCCTTGAAACAAGCTTTCCTTTTTTTGTTCTTCTTAGGTTTGTTGTCTTCTTCGTCAGTTCTGAAACCCTCCAAGTTACAATCCATCTCGACATACTCCAATTTTTTCTTTGGAGCCCTCTTAGAAGAGCTTCCCTTCATATTTGAAACCCCTCTACTACTAATAGTGTTCATCTCATCCTCAGTGTCATCTTCAAATTTTTCTCTCGAGTCTTCACCCTCAGTTTCCACATCATTAAGAATCTTGCCCTTAAACACAATTTTCTCAAATTTCCTCATTTTTAACACATCATAAATCAAAACCATCAAACCCTGATGAGAAGCATGATCCCCAAAAGGGTCTCTTTGTAAATCTCTCATTGTAACATTCAAAGAACACATGAGATAAAAAGAGATACTCATATCCTCATTATGCCTAAAATGGTTCAAGATAACAAAATGATGCCCGTAGGCTCTCCAAAATCTCCCATCAAGGGTAAGATAATTGATAGCAGCATATAAAACAAAATGCCAAGGCTGGATTATATTAGTAGGACTAAAAAAAACCCTACCTTCTTGGCCAATCTATCCGCCTCTTCATCATTCTCCGGGAATCTCTCATAAGCTTTGTCAGAGTAGCTATGGTCACGGTAGAACTTCATCCCTTCCATAGGTAAGCCTGTTACCTTTGTGATTAGTTCCTCATTGATGATAATCCATTGATTATTGAAGTAAATCTTCCCTTTCTTCCAATTTCACATGAAAAAACTGGTAATAGCAGGGTTACACCCGTGCAACTTCTCCATGTAAGTTGAAAAATTCCCCTTCTGCAGAATATCCCAGGCTACAAATTTTTTCTTCCATTCACTATAGTCTAATGGCTCATGTCTTTTCTTTCTTCCACCCATTCTGTTTCTATTAACCTTGTCTCTCTGATTTTTTCTGTGCTTTGTTTCACCAAATTTCTCCTTTCTAATAATGTGATCCACAACCTTTGAAAACACCCATAGTCTGTGTGAAATAGCATGTCGACAACAAGTAGCATTGAAGAGGATGGCTGCATCATAATTACACCTTACAATACTCATATTAGCTGCAGTCATTTAATTAATTTTTTTTCACTTCTCTGAATTCTGTAGATCATCTCCTTGTGCATAAGGGATTTGATATCGTATGACAAACTGAATTCATTTTGCCATGTAAAGATATGATTATTTTTACACGCGTAATTAGCTACCCAATCAACACTTTCATTACCTTCTCAGTACACATGTGTAATAATACATTTATTCATAGTCTTAATTATAGATTTTGCATTATCAATTATATTGCTAATAGACCATGAAGGGTTAGAAATATTATTAAGGGCCTTGATAATATTCAAGGAATCCCCTTCAAGCCATACATTATTGCAGTTGTGTTCTTTATCTAAGAGAAGACCATTGAGAGAAGCGAAAGCCTCCTCCATATGGTTATTTTCAACACCAATTGGGATAGCCCTCATCACTTTACAGTGTCCTCTTTCATCTCGGATGACCACCCCACATCCTGCTATGCCAGGATTACCTTTTGATGCCCCATCAAAGTTTATCTTAGTCCATCCCATCGGAGGGCATCTCATATCACCCCCTCTCTATTTTTGTTATGATCTTCATCATTCAAATGAATTCCCCATCATTTAAGAGTAGCACAGTCCTCTTCCCCTTTAGGATCACCTTTAATCTTCATAATTTTGAGATTCTCAATTATCATACTCTGAATTTTTCTGTATAATATTTTTGAGGGAGTAGCATTTTATCTAAAAATTCTTCCATTTATTTCCTTCCATATTGCCCAAGTAATGTGGGGGAGGGCTATATTCCATATATTTCTTATAGAGTCATTCCTATTATTGATTTCCCAAGAATTGAACATATTCTGAATATCAGAAGGTAAAACCCAGTCCATATTAAATGCATTCATCCAATATGGCCAGTACTCATTAGCATAGTTGCAGTGAATAAACAAATGGTTAACTGTTTCTTCCTCCTTCCTACCTAGAACACACATGTTAGTAATATACATCCCTTTACTCTTGAGGTTTTCAAGAGTTAGGATTTTGTTTTGAATCATAGTCTAGAAAAAGATGTTGATCTTAGGAGTAAGCCCTTTGATCCAAGCCTTAGCCTTTTTCACAATTATTGTAAATGAGGTTGTAGGCCATACCCACGGTAATACAACCATTAGGGGTATATTTTTAGATTAAGGAATCTTCCTCAGAGTTAAGGATCATAGCATTAAGGGTATTATTCAGAGATAGAAGATTATCATCAACAGTAGTTAGGTCCCTCCATTCCCAATTACTTCTATAGTCCATGAGCTTAGTACCAATTCAATTTTTACATATTTCAGCAAGGGGACCCCATAAAGGATTCAAAGAAAGAGCCTGATTGCCAATCTATATATCATCCCAGAAATCCAATTTGTCCCCCTTACCCACTTTCCATTTAACACCTTTCCTAATGGTATTTTTGGATTTTATAACATTCTTCCATATGCAGGATCCCACCAGAAAGTCTTAATAATTAAGAAAATCATTGATAGAGTTAGAGTTCCTTTTATATTTTCTCTACTAGATAGCGTTCCATTCCCCTTTCAGGGTGAAACCCCTCCATCCAAGTTTAGCAAGGAGTGCATCATTCATACTTTTAATTTTTCTTATTCCTAGACCACCTTTACTTTTAGGCATGCAAACTTTGTCCCAAGAGATAAGAGAAAATCTGTTAGTTTTTTCCACTCCATTCCAAAGAAAATGCCTTTGGATTTTCTCAATAGCCTCTACAAATTTGTTAGGTATTCTGAATAGACTAAGAGCATAAGTAGGCATACTTTGAAGAGAAGATTTGAGGAGCTGAACTTTTCCAGCCTGACTTAACATTACCCCTTTCCACCCAACAAGTTTCTTATGAAATTTATCCACGAGGGATCTCCAGAAAGAATCAGGAGGATTAAGCCCGAGAGGGAGACCCAGGTAGGTAGCAGAGAGCTGGCCAATTTGGCATCCCATAATTCTGCTTATTTTGTGCTGTCTATACTCAGGGGTATTAATAAAATAAATAAAATTTTTATTCCAATTGATCAACTATCCAGTAGCCTTTCCATAATTATTGAGTATCTTTCTGAGATTCTGAGCTTCATTTATAGTAGCTTTACCCATAAAAATAGATTCATCCATAAATTTATGGTGGGAGAAAACATGATTGGAAGACAAAGGCTTTATCCCTTTAAGATATCCATTTATAACTGCACTATCAATATAGCTCCCCAGGCATTCTGCAATAATCACAAACAAAACTGGAGAAAGAGGATATCCCTGCCTCAAACCTCTGGAAGATTTTAAAAAAAGGGGAGGGAGAACCATTCACTAAGATAGAGAAAGAGGGAGAAGTAACCAACTGCATGAGCAATTTGATACATTTAGTGCTGAAACCAAAGGCCAACAGAGTTTTCTACAGGAAATTCTAGTCAACTCTGTCATAGGCTTTAGAGAGATTGATTTTTCAAGATAAAACCATCCTTTCTAGCCATAGTCAACGAGTGGATGTTTTCGTGGACAGTGATAATAGAATCTAATATATGTCTACCTAGGATAAAGCCAGTTTGTTGATGAGATATGATCCTAGGAATCAGATTCAGAATCCTAGAGGTGATAACTTTTGAGAAAATCTTATAGGAAGAGTTACATAGACTAATAGGTCTAAAGAGATCCATCGTATCAGCCCCTGCCTTCTTCGGAATAAGAGAAATAAAAGAACCATTCATTTCCTTGAGAATTCTCTTAGAGCCAAATAATTATTTGACAACATTAGTAACGTCCTTTTGAATAATTTCCCAATAATCTTGAAAGAAGAACATAGGGAAACCATCAGGGCCAGAAGATTTACTACATTCAAAGGAAAAGAAAACATACTTAATCTCATCATTAGAAGGGATGGAACTAAGAAACAGATTTTCATTCTCTATCATAATCTTAGGTATACTCTCCAGGAGGTTCAATTGAAGGTTTAGGTCAAGTTGCTCTTCCTAGGAAAGTAAGTTATGAAAAAAATTCTTTGCTTCCTTAGTGATGTCCTCCTCCTTATACACATCTCTTCCTTCAACTTTTAGTTTAGATATTCTATTGGCAGTCTTATGCTTAGTAGCTATCATGTGAAAGAACTTAGTATTTCTATCCCCCTCCCTAAGCCAGGTATTTCTTGATCTCTGTTTCCAAAAGATTTCCTCTTTGTGCACTATATCATGGTATTTTATCAAAATTTCACTTTCTTGTTCTTTGGGAATTTCGGTATTGTTAGAAACACTGAGAGTGGGGGGGGGGGTGTGAATCAGTGTTTGTCTATTAATTATATTTCAGCAACTTAAACATAAATCAAACATACATTCAATGAAGATTAATACAAGAACACATAACACATGATATGTTTACGGGGAAACCTTGATCAGAGGAAAACCCCGGTGGGAATTAGTACCCACAAATAGTGTACTAGTATAATGAACCTGTTAAAGTTTCTTTTCCCTGTTAGAAGCAATCTTTACAATGCAAGTACAATGACCCTATTAGGATTCTTTACAAAACCCTGTTAAGGGTATATGGCTCACTGCCAGATCTCACTGCTCAATAGGATGAAGGCTACAACCTTCTGATAGTTGATATACACTATATCAAAAGTGAATTGCTATGATGACACTGCTGTCTGATCAGTTCTGTATATGCGCGAATGCTCTTACTCTCTTAAATAGATTTATCTCATACTAAATTCATCATACTTCTCTTCTATATCTTTCTTATGCATATTATTTGACCCTTGTAACATAACTTTATATTACATACTTATATGTTCATACCTGAATAGACGCGACCCAAAATAAGACTTATGGTCGGCCCTAAAACATAATAAACAATACTTCCAAATTAATTGGCTTAAGCGTGTTTAAAAAATTAATAATTACATCATTACAAACATACTATCATAGGTGCTTGGCCTTTTCATAACAAAATAATATACGCTGATCAAAACACTTAGTCAGCTTTCATGCTCTATCTTCTGGACTGCTGGTGTATTGATCCGTCTGTAACTTATTTGTACTATCATGCCATACCATGCGTGTCTGGACTTAGTATGTATACATCACATAGAACATATATCTGAATGCACATACTCTGATTCAGTCTCTCACACGTGCGCTGATGTGCTGATCGCTGTATAACTCTGTCTGTCCTGTTTTCCATACTTAGTCATTTTATCTTCTAAGTTTACTTTGACAAAAAATTAGTATGAATTTGTTGCCATGATGAAAACACAAAATAAGACATGCATCCTTAGGAATTCAACTTGCCAATAGGTATACCCTTCCCTTTTTATAGAGTCCTAAACATCCTTGAGCTCAGTCATGATATCCATCTTGGATGATAAAATTTTGCCAAAAGTATCTTTATTCCATTTCTTAATGTTATCTTTAACATGTTTAAGTTTGTAGGTCAGCCTATACATTACCGTTCCTTCTATCTTAATCTTCCACCATTCATTAATTTTAAGATGCATATCTGGATGAATTGTCCACATTTTTTCAAATCTGAATGGATAGTTCCTTGCTTTAGTTATTGGATCAACAATAAAAGACAACGGGTAATGGTCAGAACCAGCTCTGATAAAAGCAGTTAGAGAGAAGTTTTAATGCTGGAACCAATCATTTGAAATTAAATCTCTATCTAATCTTACCTGAATAAGATCATCACCCATCCTTCGGTTGGACAAAGTGTAGTTGATTCCTTGAAGATCAATATTAGTGAGAGCTTGAATGGAAATAAAGTTCATGAAATCAATCCTACTGTCCATATTATGTTGAGATCCTCCAATTTTTTCATCTTCCTTAAGAGGAGTATTGAAATATCCCATAATAATCCAACTATCATTCTCAAAGTACGTCCTAGCCAGATCCAGTTTATTCTAGAAAGATTTTTGACCACTCTTAGTATTAGGGGCATAAATATTAGTAAGCATCCAAGAAGTCCCCTCCTTAATGTGATGAAACCTAATACAAGCCATATTATTATCCTGTATGATCACTTCACCCTTAATAATGCCTCCATTCCAAAAAGTTACAACACCACCTGAGGCCCCTTCCGAGCTACCTCCACTGCAACAATTATTTTTGTAATACTTAAGCTGTTCTACTTTTTCTTTAGCCATCTTAGTTTCCTGAATAAGAATAATTTCTGGTCTATTATCTCTAACCAAATTTCTAATGAGATCCTGCTTGTGAGGGTTTTTTAACCCTCAAATGTTCCATGAGATAAAATTCATTTCTTCTTAGTTATACCCAGTTGGGTAATGGTATTCTGGGTCCCATCTGCTATATTTCTAGCCGCCTCTTGGTTTCTTTTTCTTGAGCTTGGTGGTCTCCCTGGTAGTGAGAGTTGGAAATATCCAACATCTGGTAGATAGTTTTTAGCATTCTTTTGGCCTTTTTCCACTGTACCCTTCTTTTGTTTAGATTTCTCTGTCATAGTGGCTGGGCTCACCTTTTCTTGTTTATCTAGAGCTCTGTCTATATCCTCTTGGTCTCCCCATTTTGGCTTGTCTATTTCCTCTGAGCACATCTTTTCCTCATGTGAGGAACTTTGTGTCATCTCTGAGAGTCCAAGTCCCAACACAATATGTTGTTGCACATCTGAAAAAATGTTATTATCACTGCATAGCTCTAGCTCTCCCTGAATCTTTGAGATGTCTCCTGCACCTTGTGTAGTAGACTAATTGTCCTCTTGAGACATTTGTGTATTCTCAGCTTGTGAGGCCTTATTATCATCGTCCTCATCATCTAGAGTATCTTTGACAAAACCCACCACTTCATTTTTATCATTATCCATTTTAGTCTTCTGCTCTGTCTGGTCCATCTTCATCTCTTCACCTTCTGATCTCACTAGTGATGATATCTCTAAGTGTGTTTGTTCTTCTTTCTTCTTTTTGACTTCATTCTCTTTATCTTTAGTTTGCCTTTCCTTTTCTTCTAAATTTTTCTCTTTGATTTTTAGTTTCGTGCTAATTTCTCGTCTTGAGTCTTCTCTAATTTTTCCTACCGACTTCCATTCCTTTTTTTGGGTAGTTTTCTTGGTACTGTTCGTTGCACATTTCTTTGCCCAATGGCCCATTTTTTTGCATCTAAAACAAGCAAAAGGGACTGACTCATATTCAAAATTTTGGGTCAATTTCCCTAACCTTGATTCCAACTCTACCTATTCTAGAATATCGACATCTGGGATTATTCCTATGCAGATTCTTGCATGTGTTAATCTTCTTTTTGAGGCAGTAACCAGATCTATAGATAGAAGTTCACCAAAGGAACTGGCTATGCCTACAAAGATGTCCTCATTCCTATATTCAAGAGGAAGCCCAGGAAACTTTTCCCAAATAGGAACTTGGACTATAAATTCCTCATGAAGGGTCATGTTAGGGTACCATTTCTGTAAAATCATAATATTTTTCCCTATACTCCACGGTCCACCACAAATAGTTTTCTTTCTATCTTCTTCATAGGAGAAAAAGAAAGAAACATAACCCTTGTTCATGGCTATCACCTCCACTTGACCTTTCAGTTTCCATCTCTTGTCAACAAAATCTCTTATCACCTCAATATTAGGTCTGACTCCAATAAACCTCCCAACAAGGGCATTTTCCATTTTTTTAATATTATGATCTATTACTTGATTAGGAATAGCAATAGCATATCTCTCTTTAGAAATATTAGATATATTTCTCATGGGCAGATGAATAGAGTTACTTGAAGGTTTTACCCTAAAAAGGGAAGCCCATTTGACTGGCTCTTTTCTCGTGATGGGGCCCCCATCTGGGTCCCCACTTCCTATGAGATCCTGAGATTTTCTGTCCTTGTTACCAGCAGAGTCTGTGGAGCCCTCTGTGGCAGACAGGCCTGCACCTCCTGCAGATTCAGAATCCTTAGGGGGAATCAAGTTTCCCACTCTAGCATTCCCACTCCCCAATTTCTCCCCACTCGCGCTCCTGCTCCTTTCTCGTGCCATCTTCATCTGATAAGATTCATTGTTGATTTGTGCTTTCATGTTTAATTATAAGATCTGAGAATAATTTTAAGTTTCATGATTTTTTGGGACAACTAATTCACCCCCCCTCTTAGTTGTTTGTCATATTTCCATCAGTGACGTTGCTCCAATATTGATAAAATACACTCATGAAGTGAAAGAAATATGGAAATAAAAATGACGACAATACTAGGAATGTGGTTGTTAAAATGACAGAAATAAAGTCCAATTTATATGATTTCAGGGGATAAATCACAATTAGCAAATGATATGATTGAATGAAAATTAGTTTGCAAAAAGGAATTTGTCAAGAATATGACAAATTATGACATGATTGATGTGCAATTTGGTAATAAGAAATTTCTTGCACAAATAAAGGGGAGAAATTAGGGGGAAATGAAAGAGGAAAGATGGAAGTAGGAATAAGGGGAATGGAAGCTAAATTAGTGGGTGGAATCCAAAAAGGTGGGAGAGAATAATGTTGATAATATGCCAATGAAAAAATAAGAAGGGGGGGATGAATTAGTTGTTACCATAGCTCTACAGCTTGAGCCCTTAGTCCTTAAAACTCTTAACCTTGAACACCCTTATTTCTGATCTGACTAAGTAAAATATGAAACATGCATGCATACACAAATCAGAATCTCATCCACACAATGAGACAAAAGTTTTTTTTATCATGGAAACTTTGTTAGGGGAAAAATGATGGTGGGGCTAATTACCCACAATAATAAAATAATTTTTTAGAAGTATAACCTTACTATAATGTATGGGGAATGCACATGCATTCAGGCTCACTACTCAAATAAAAAACCTTGGGGTGCAACCGTGAGGAAGGCTCACTGGCTTACAATCTAATCACTACAATGATCTATATTTTTGTGAACTGTGTAAGTTGTTAGGAATAAGGTGTCTCAACCTTGTATATTTCCTTACATTTGATATTTTCCAAATGTCGGCACTTTGGACAATGTGTAAGGTAATCATGACTGAAACAGTTATGACAGATTCCTATGACGTTCATTAATATTTGTAAGAGCTAATTGTGGAAGATTCGATGATGGGTGAAGACATGCAAGACATGTGGCAACTAATCATGTTGAGTACTATACACTCTTCTACAACCGCGAGGTTTGGGGCATCACCCAAAATTTTTTTTTGGGTTCCTATTTTCTCAGAGAATGGTAAAACCCTAATACGGTTGTCTCTGGAAGTTGCCCTAAAAATGGAAGCGCATGATATAAGCATTTTTTAGGGTTACAAATCTGAGTTAGAAGTTAGTGTATTTTTGGAACATTTTTATGCTGCTGGATTTGTCTTCAAGTGTTGATTATCTCATGGAAGAACTTGCATTGCAAGTGTATTGTAAACAGTAATAGTTTTGATTAATACATTGTGCAAGTTTTGGAGTGCTGGGGTTTTTTACTGAAAGGTTTTCCCCAGGGTAAATCATTGTGTCATTCTCATTTTTCTATGTATGCATGTTATTGTATTATCATTCTGTAGTTGATAAGGGTTAAATCTAAATTTGCACGATCCTCTTCTCGGGAGTTTAGCATAGGGAACTATTTTCTGCACACTTAGTTTCCTTTCAGTTGGTATCAGAGCCTGGCTAG
The DNA here is from genome assembly GCA_018584345.1 of Thuja plicata. Classification (NCBI taxonomy): domain Eukaryota; kingdom Viridiplantae; phylum Streptophyta; class Pinopsida; order Cupressales; family Cupressaceae; genus Thuja; species Thuja plicata. The sequence continues at coordinate 1,899,929 of MU223598.1, read as the reverse complement.
TTTTGGTTCAATTATTAGGGTACAGGTTTTTTGAGCTAATCTCTAGTTCAGTGGGAGTATTGTTGCAGAGTATTCTTAACCTTATTGCAGGAAGAGATGGCAGGTTCTTCATACAGTAGAATGGAGGTGGACAAGTTCAATGGCACAAACTTTGAGTTGTGGAAACTCAAGATGGAAGACATGCTCGTAGACCATGATGTATGGGAGGTGGTTGATAATGATATCAAACCAGTAAACATGCCTCAAGTAGATTGGGATCTCAAGGATCGGAAAGCTAAGGATCTCATTAGACTCTGTCTAGTAGATTCTGTTCTGTTGAATGTTCTCGATGAGAAGACCGCAAACAAATTGTGGACATGGCTTGGGTCTGTGCATCAGGCCAAGTCCTTGGTGAACAGATTGTTCCTGAGAAAGAAGCTATATTCTCTGAGAATGGAGGAAGGAGGATCCATTGCAGATCACCTGAACGCATTTAACATGTTGATTGCACAGTTGACATCAACTGGTGTCAAGTTGGAGAAGGAGGATCGATGTATGACCCTGCTATGTTCCTTGCCTGATTCATGGGACCATCTTGTGATGGCCCTTGGGAGTACTATTTTTAATTTCCAAATGGATGATTTGGTGTCTTTGTTTTTATCTGAAGAGATGTGAAGAAAGACTTCTGATTCAACCAAGGAAGCCCTTGTTGTTCGCGGTAGATCCAAAGACAAAGGAAAGAAAAATGACAATAAGTCTGAAAAGGGTAGATCTAAATCCCATGGGAAATCGAAGACTCTTGGAAAGTCTAAGGTAACATGTTGGAACTATTGTAAGACTAGGCACTTCCGTAAGGACTGCAAAGAGCCAAAGAAGAAGAAGAAAAGCCTAGATTCAGATTCTGAAAAATCTCAAGAAGATGGCGATGCTTTTGTCATAGCCTTGGCCACTCATGCATCTGATGATGTGTGGCTGATAGAATCAGGTGCTTCTTTTCACATGAACTTTCATCAAAGTTGGTTCTCAAAGTACGAGGAGTTCGATGGTGGAGAGGTGTACCTGGGTGATGATTCTCACCTAGAGATAGTTGGACAAGGAAGAGTCACTATCATATTCCCTGATGGATGAGTAAAGGGAATCAATGGGGTAATGCACATCCTGGGTTTGGCACGAAACCTGTTATTTGTAAGTATGTTGAATGATGCAGGTGTGCAAGTTGTTTTTTCAAAAGATGGATGCAAGATGATTAGAGGATCTATGGTGCTCGTGAAAGGTACTAGGAGAGGTACCCTATTTTAGCTGGATGCTTGCACTTCACAGTGCAATAGTTCTTTTGTCTCAAGGAAAAGAGCAACAATCACTTCATCTCCACCATCTGAACTAGCAGTGAAAAAGTCTGTAGTAATGGGTTCCGATGGTAGTGCAGCAAGTGTACCTAAGGGTGCTAACACTTTGGAAGGAAAACTTCTTGCAGAAAAGACAATGTTGTGGCATATGAGATTTGGCCACATTGGTGAGAAGGGTCTCAGAACCCTGAAAAATAAAAACCTCATTAAGGGGTTAAATGATTGTAGTCTTGAGTTTGACTTCTGCGAACACTATGTTTATGGTAAGCAAAATCATGTTCAGTTTTACTCTAGTTCTCACAAGTCTTCTAGTATTTTGGATCTTATCCATTCAGACGTGTTTGGTCCTGTTAAAGTTCCTTCTCTCTCCAAATTTGTATATTTTGTATCTTTTATAGATGATTACAGTAGAAGGACATGGATTTATTTCCTTAAAAGCAAGACACAAGTTTTCAGTCAGTTCAAGGAATTTAAATCTCTCGTAGAGAATCAGACTGGTAAAAGAATTAAATGTGTGAGAACTGACAATGGTGGTGAGTTTTGTTTGGAAAAGTTTGAAAAATTCTATAAAGAATGAGGGATCAAGAGGCATAAGACAACTCCTTATACCCCACAACAAAATGGAGTTACAGAAAGAATGAACATGACACTGGTGGAGAAGGCTAGGAGTATGACTAGTGGAGCTGGCCTCTAACAAAGGTTTTGGGCTGAAGCTGTGGCCACTACTTGCTATCTGGTTAACAGATCTCCTACATCAGCTCTTGTTGGTAAGACACCCATGGAGGTGTGGTCTGGTAAGAATCCTTCAGTTAGACATCTTCGTGTTTTTGGTTGTAAAGATTATGGAAATGTGCCCAAGGAGAGAAGATCTAAGTTAGAAAACAAGGCTGTAAAATGTATCTTCATCAGCTACAGTGTTGGTGTGAAAGGATACAAGCTTTGGGATCCTGTGATTGGTAAGGTGTTGTTTAGCAGAAATGTTATTTTTAGAGAGCTAACACCTTCTCCTATTGTGCTATAGCTAGATGAAAAAGAAATGAAAGAAGATGTTGTTCAGTTGCCTCCTACCCCTGAGAAGATTGAACAGAGACACCGTGATGGATCTGATAATGAGGAGAGCTCTAGAAGCTCTGAAAATTTAGAAGAAGAGGCAGAACAACCTCAACCTTAGCCCTTGAGGAGATCCACGAGAGAAAGAAAGCAACTAGAGAGGTTTGGATTTTCTATGTTAGATTCCAGTTGTGCTTATGCCTTGATTACAAACACTGATGAGCCTAGATCTGTGAAAGAGGCTATAGGTATGGAAGATGCAAGTTCCTAGATTGAGGCCATGGATGATGAGATGGCTTCATTGGAGAAGAACAAAACTTGGGACCTAGTACCTTTGCCTAAAGGACATAAACCTGTTGGAAGCAAATGGGTGTTTAAGAAGAAATTCTGTGCAGATGACAGTGTTGAGAGGTACAAGGCCAGATTGGTTGCAAAGGGGTATTCACAGGTGGAGGGAATTGATTATGGTGAAATATTATCTCCTGTTGCAAAGCTTACATCCATTAGATTTCTGTTATCTCTACCAGCATCGTATGATTTAGAGGTAGAACAGATGGATGTGAAGACAACTTTCCTTCATGATGATTTGGAGGAAGAGATCTATATGTCACAGCCTGAGCACTATATTTAAAAAGGTAAAGAGTCTTTGGTTTGCAGATTAAAGAAGTCTCTGTATGGTTTGAAACAATCTCCTAGGATGTGGTACCTTAAATTTGATGCCTTTGTGTTGTTGATTGGTTTTCTGAGATCAAAATTAGATCATTGTGTTTATTTCAAAGTTGACAATGATCACCTTCTTACTATTGCATTATATGTTGATGATATGTTGTTGATTGGGAAGGGTATGGATATGATTTCTGATTTGAAGTCTCAGTTGTCAGCACAGTTTGAGATGAAAGATCTAGGGGCAGCCAGGTATATTTTGGGAATGGAAATCAGGAGAGATAGATCTAACAGAAAACTTTGGTTGAGTCAGAGTAAGTATGTGAAGTCTGTTTTGGACAGGTTTAGCATGGAAGATTGTAGACCATTGTGTGTTCCTGTTTCTATGGGAACAAAGTTATTTGTGGATGATTGTCCAAATTATCCTAGTGAGGTGGAGGACATGAGAAAAGTACCTTATGCGAGTGTAGTTGGTAGCCTTATGTATGTTATGGTATGTACTAGACCAGACATTGCCCAAGCAGTGGGAGTCCTGAGTCAGTTTATGGCTAAACCTGGACGGGTACATTGGGATGTAGTTAAGAGAGTGTTCAGATATTTGAAGGGTACATAAGAGTATTCCATATGCTATCATGGAAGATCTGCATTCAGTTTGTATTCGTGGGTTTGTGGATTTAGATTGGGTAGGTGACATTGATAGCAGGAGATCCACCAATGCCTATGTGTTCACTATGTTTGGTGGTGCCATCAGTTGGATGAGTAAGCGACAACCCGTGGTCACTTTATCCACAATAGAAGCAGAGTACATGGAAGCTACTCATGCTGGTAAGGAATCCATTTGGCTTAAGAGACTATGTTTGGATGTTGGTGTTGATGCAGGACAGATTACAATTTGTTGTGATAGTCAGAGTGCTATTTTCCTTGCGAAGAATCCAACTTTCCATGCCAGAACCAGGCACATTGATGTGTAGTTTGACTTTGTGAGAGATATGGTAGAGGATGGAAAGGTAAGTTTGGAGAAGGTAGATATAGTAAAGAATGTTGCGGATGCATTGACAAAACCTGTGAGCACAGAGAAGTTCAGATGGTGTTCGGAGTCTATGGGCCTCTCGGCCTATAGAATTAAATCCTGTTATTTCCTTTGGATCTTACAAGGTGTTCGAAAAGTGGGAGAATGTTAGGAATAAGGTGTCTCAACCTTGTATATTTCCTTACATTTGATATTTTCCAAATGTCGACACTTTGGACAATGTGTAACGTAATCATGACTGAAACGGTTATGACGGATTCCTATGACGGTCATTAATATTTGTAAGAGATAATTGTGGAAGATTTGATGATGGGTGAAGACATGCAAGACATGTGGAAACTGATCATGTTGAGTATTGTATACTCTTCTACAACCGTGGAAATTTTTTTTTGGGTTCCTATTTTCTCAGAGAATGGGAAAACCCTAACACGGTTGTCTTTGGAAGTTGCCCTAAAAAGGGAAACACATGATATAAGCATTTTTTAGGATTGCGAATCTGAGTTAGAAGTTAGTGTATTGTTGGAACATTTTTATGCTTCTGGATTTGTCTTCAAGTGTCGATTATCTCCTGGAAGAACTTGCATTGCAAGTGTATTGTAAACAGTAATAGTTTTGATTAATACATTGTTTAGATTTTGGAGTGTTGGGGTTTTTTACCAAAAGGTTTTCCCCAGGGTAAATCATTGTGTCATTCTCATTTTTCTATGTATGCATGTTATTGTATTATCATTCTCTAGTTGATAAGGGTTAAATCTGAATTTGCATGATCCTCTTCTCGGAAGTTTAGCATAGGGAACTATTTTCTGCACACTTAGTTTCCTTTCATAAGTGACATCTACCTTATGTCTGATATAGCTCCAATATAACATAATGAAGATCTTTGTTCAACCTCTTGTTAAAAAACTTATGATCACCACTGAATCAGGTTCTCCCTTTGCTATCCACCTCCAACATTCACATACATGATCTGTATATTTAATTTTCCCTAATTCACCATCTTATACCAATAAGGTCAAAAAATGTAATTCACCATATTCTCAAATCAACATGCCAAATCTCTTGATTCAAATCCATCTATGATTGTTAAATCATAGACACAACCTATATTTATCACCTCAAGATTGTAACACACCAATATTTCATGATTTAGCACTTGTACAACATGATTTAGAAACTAAGTTGACAAAGACCATGAATAATAATAAAATTATTATTATTGAATCGAAAATCCACCAATCTGATCCTTTTGATCCATATGTATTGCCAAATAATCAATAACATACTTCAAGAACATCATATAGCATCATGATAAACACTCAAACACTCAAATCCACCACAATCATTAGATTTTCCAGCTCTTTTTGACCGAACGTGAAGAACACTAACAACAGATATCTGAGATAATAAGATTATGTTGTGTAAACCTCTAAAGTACAAACCATATAAGTATGTCCCCACCATACTCCTAGGTTTTCTCCATGAAATTCTAACTTTATTGTGCATACCAAACCACTATCTATATTTTTGTCAACACTGTTTGTCACCCCATCTGTCAGCCACCTTCTGTAACTTGGTTACTTGTGCAAATCATCCTAAACCCTTCTAAATATTTTGTTGAATTGATTAAACATAAACATCATCCTTCCTCTACATGTGTGACTTTATCTCTAAAATATTCACTTCTCACTGGACCTTTTAGCACCCTGCTCTACTGGCTATCCTGCAACAGTTAAGTTAGCAATAAACAAATAGATGTTTTGATTAATTCCTCTGGTTCCTCTAATTCCTCTGATACGTTGACATCAATGCCAACACATCCAATCATGCCATTATTGCAAAAACTAATTTAAATTTTAAATTATGAAATTCCCACTTATTAGGAATTTAGAAAATGAGAGAATTGTTAATTCCCAAATTTAGGATCAATTAGCCAATTAATTAATATAAAATTAGTTAATTGTGAGACCATGGGAAAGGGGGATAAATAAATGAAATTTATTTATCATATCTTAGGACATAGGATAAAGGGGAAATTAATAGTTATTTACCCCTAAAGATGAGATCAGTTAATCGATCAACAAAGCTAAATGGGAAAGGGGAAAAATGACAAGATTGCAATCAAACATGGTCAAAAGGTTCAAATTGATCAGACACGATAAATATTAGAGGATGAAAATTAGTGATTAATCATGATATCACGAAAAAGATAAGGATCACATGTACAACATAGAAGAGCAATTAGGAGAATAGCAAAATGATGTTTCAATTGTAGTGACAAGATGTTAAAAAATCACACTCTAAGTGTTAACCAATTTTTAGCATTTACACTTTCTATCATTGCACAACTAATAGAATAACACTATTGTCATTATCCATTCATTTTGATGACATAATAATGGTATGCATAGTATGTTGAAGTCACATTTTATTATCTTCCCAAATTAGTTGTTCCCTTTAAAGTAATGTTCAAAGTTCAATATTTCAAAATAATAACTGTTGCTTGACGTTATAGAAATAAAATATATTAGATTGTGAAAGGGATTTATGTACATGCCATGACATGTAATTATATGAATAATAAAAGTTAAAAGTAGTCACTTTAAACCTAGCTAGATGAATTGAATTTCATGTCTCTTAAAAGCCTTTATTTTGATTATTTTGCATTTCATAAACACACACAATTGGAAGTATTCACCCAAAAGTGTATGAAATACACCACTTGAATGCAATAATTTATTTTTCATAGTGACATGCCTCAATGGTGATTGGGTTGCTCACAAGGGGGTCATTTGTTAAGGTTTTGATGAAAAATGTTTGTCATAAGTAGCTTTTTGAGTGAAATGCCTAGTTATGTATTTTTTCTTAGTATTGGGTGAAATGTATTTTTTCCTAGTATTGGGTGAAATGAATTTTTTCAAAGGAAACAAATTCCATTAGATATATCATGCCACATATGCTACAAATTGAGGCCACTTGATTTTAGGTAAAACTTAGTCAAATAAATAGGTTTCACCCAAAATCATCTCACTAGATATATTTTTTTAGTTGAAAATGTGGCACGAGTTTGTGATTTTACCCACATATATTATAACTCAAACAAAGTAAGAAAATGAGGGTAGCATAATAGATTAATCTGAATTGACCATATCTAATTAACCACCCTTGGGGAAAATTTGTTCTTTTTACTCGATAAAATTTAAGATGTAACTAGTCCACATGAAGATAGTTGAAACATAGCAAAAACATCTATTGTGGTGCAATATCAATAAATTACCTTAAGTATAAATTATTATTAAAATAACATGATCAAGATACTATACAAAAAGATATCGAATTGAAATAATGAACAATAGAATGTTTTTATAAATTAATGTAAAAATATTATATTCATTTGAAAAAGATGTTTTAGATATATATCTGTGTTAATTCTATATTTATATATATTGATCTTTTTAAAAAATAATTTGCACAACTAAATTATTCTTTATGAGTCATTATTAGAACATAGAAATGATCTTTTTAAAAAACAATTTGCACAACTAAATTATACTAGAGTAATCCTTGTAACCAACAACTAATACAAGAGTAATCCTTCCCGTAACAAAAGATTAATCGACAAATAAATGGAACATAGAAATGATCAAGATAACATATAATAAAAGTAGGGGAAGTCAGATATAAATGATCAATCTTACATGTAATAAAAATATTGGAAGTGGGTTCCATAAAATAAATTGGGATGTGAAAAGAAGAGTCACAACATACAAAAACAATAAAAGTCACTAGCTTCAAATACTAAAATGGATTACCAAGTGTAACATTAGCAGTACACATAAGCAGTACAGAGAGGACACATAGCTTTCATATGAAGCCCATACCTACAATCGATGAAGTGAAGAACAAATGGTTGATAGAATGACATAAAGTGAGGGATAAAGAAGGGACAACTCCTACGTAATGAGAGAGGGGGTCACAAAAATACAGATGAAGATGAAAGGGTGGGGGGGGGGGAGAAAAGATTACATATAAAAGGGGAAAGGAGGAAAAAGGAATGTGAGAGGAGATGTGCTAGACATTCTGCCTCCACCTCTTGAAAAGTGGAAGCATCATCTATGGCCTTGTTCGCAAGGAAGTCCGCAATCGTATTACCCTCACAGTAGCAATGTAAGATAGTGTATTCAGATAATACCAGTAATTATTGTAACACCATTTGCAACCGATAATGAATACTCCAAGAATGGGAGTTTTTGGTGGATACTACCTGGAATATGACCATAGAATCACCCTCGATAATAAGGTTGGTAATGTGCAGATCTAAGGGGATAGAAACCCCAAGACTCAAGGCTTCCATTTCCACAATGTTATTAGTTCTTAGAGGCAGCTTTTTACATGCAACTTTTACAATAGCCCCAAGGAATACCTTATCACGGTCGCAACCATCGATGGCCCTAGATTACCTCTAGATGCACCATCATAATTGAGCTTATAGAAACCATGGAGGAGGAGACCAAGAAACAGCTCTGCAGATCTATTTCTGGTCTTTAAAGGCCAAACATCCATGTGATGGTAAAGGAGATAGGAGAGGCCAAGAGGATTGGATGAACCGGTCCCACTTTTTAAATGAATTTGAGTGGGAGACATTCTTGAGCAAGTGGGCTATGAGGACTTTCGAGATAGAATGCTCAATCCTCAATAAAACATCTTGAATGGACTTGAGGGTTTCTTCCTAAATACTCGATTGTTACATTCTAACCAAATGTTCCAAATAATTAACGATGGACTCAGTTCTCATATTGTTTTGAACATAGAGGTAGTATAGAGTGATGGCCAATTTTTGAAGAAAGTCAATAAATCTGGCCCAATTATCGTGGATCGGCCCAATTTACCAAGAAGCCAATACCAAATATCAAGAGTATAGGGGCATTGCAAAAATAAATGATCGGAAGACTTGATAAAATAGCCACACAAAGTACATAGAAAAACAACGGTGATCTCGAGTCTATCTAATCGCATGCTAGTAAGAACCCTATCCTGAATAGAAATCCACGCAAAGGCTCCTTCTTTAGGAAGACAAGCTAACCCTCGTAATAATTTACTAGGCCAAGAATCAATCATGTTATGTACAAAGTGTGATTCATATCTTAATTTTACCAAATACTAACCAGAAGAGGATCGAGTCCAAATAAGCTCATTTTCTTTAGACAAATAAATCACGCATCTTTTAAAGAGATCAGATTGAAGGTCATTGATAAGGTCAAAAGAAGAAAGATAATCAAGAATCACCTTCCATATAATGGTAGGAGGAAAAAATAAATCATCAAGATTAAAATAATCGTTGACATGAATACCCCAAAGAATGGTTAAGTTTTCTTGAAGAGGAGACCAATCCCAGGAATGTGGCAGGGCAGGGATTCCATTCCAAGAGTCTTCCCAGAAATAAGCCTTACCACCATCATGTATAAGAAAGGTGAGGGACGGAATTAGAAGATCCTTACAAGAAGATATAAAGTTCCAAATCTTAGAACCTTTGGAAAAAGATAGGGTCCTGAATAGTCTATCTCATTCCTAAGTATCCAAGTATTTATCATAAATAAATATTGCCCACTTAGTGGAAGGGTTGGCATATAGCTTCCACAAAACATTTGCACCTAATGCATGATTTTGAAGATATAGGTCATGTACCTACCCCCTTGAGGGGCTTGGGTTGGAAAACCTTATCCTAGGCAAGAAGGGTAAGTATCTTATTTTGATTAACATTATCCTCCCAAAGGAAATCATGCAAGATAGAGTCCAGTTCCTTAATCGACTTCTACGACATATTTAGAACTGACATAAGATAAATAGGAACCACATTAAGCACTGACTTAATCATTAGGACTTACATGATAGTGTCAACAATTTGTGTTTCCAAGGTAATATATGATTGCAGATAGATGAGATATTTTTTTCCCAAAAATTATGCCACTCGAATCCCCTAAAAAATATTTACAACGGAAAGTTCCAAGAGAAAATCCTCAAAAATTAAAGATACTTTGTTGAACCAAGGGAGGGACATTAAGGAATAAGATCTTAGACTTTTGAGGGTTGACACATTGTCCAAAGGCAACATAGTAGTCATCAATAATACCCTTTATAGTCCTAGCTTCACTCATTGTGGCCTCCACATAAAGAAGGGTATCATCAACAAAGAGGTTATGAGTATGAATCTCATCCAGTGTACCTACCCGAATGCCCTTCGAAAGAGACACAACATTTGTATTCTAAACTAGTTGGCCGAGCCCCTCATCCATGAGGATGAAGAGAAAAGGGGATAATGGGTCCCCTTGATGAATGCCCCTAAAGGATTTAAAGAAGCCTCTAGGAGTACCCTTCAATAGGACTGAGAATCGAGGAGATGAAATGCATGCAGATACCCATTTAATCCAACTAAACTAAAAACTGAGTATTCTCAAAACAACAAGTAGCAATCCTCAATTAACCCTATCATACGCCTTCATCATGTCCAATTTTAAAATCATTGCAAATTTCTTTTCACATTGTAGAGAGTGTAAAATCTCATGTGCTAGGATTGCCACTTCCAAGGTTTCCCTCCTAGGGACAAAACTCCCTGTTCCTCAGAAATAATATGAGGGATAATTCTAGCAAGCATAACAGAAATATCTTCCATGAAAATTTTATATAGAGCATTGCACAATGAGATAGGTTGAAAGTCAACAAGGGTCCGAGGGGCATCAATTTTAGTTATTAGTGCAATCCATGTGACATTTAGTTCTTTTAACATATTATGAATCCTCCTTGCCTCCTCTAATGCAAACATATTATTTGGACCTATGAATTCCCAGGTTTTTTGAGAGAACATCATTATAAAGTCATCAAGACCCAAAGCCTTATATGGGGCCATAGTAAAAACAATTGATTTGATCTCATCTAACGAGAATGGGTCCATTAACATGAGGTTAACAGAATCTATCACAGAAGAGGGAATAACATCTAAAATTGTATCTCTCAGACAAGTGGCCTATTTTGTTAGAATATTATGAAAAAAAGACCGCCTCCTTAGATATATCATCTTCATTTGTGAGAAAACCTAACTCTCCTTGGATAGAAAGTATTTTATTCATTAGCCTTTTCACTTTAGTGGAAGCATGAAAGAACTTGGTATTCCTATCCCTATCGGCAAGCCACATTTCCTGAGATTTATGTTTCCAATATCTCTTCGCTCAAAATAATTTCCTCAAGGGACTCCTTTAAGGCCCTTTCTTTTTGAAAGGATAGGAGATCCATACCATTACTAATAATCTAAGAATTTAGGTTTGCAAGCTCACTTTCAATACAAACTTTTCCCTAAAAAATATTTTTGAAATGCATCATATTCCATTCCTTAATCTTCAATTTCATTTAATGCAATTTTTTAGAAAATTGGAATAGTCGGGATCCTTCAAAGAAAGGGAAATTTTCCCACCAAGAATTGAGAAGAGGAAGAAAAGAAGCATCGCTAAACCATATCGATGAAAACTTAAAAGAACCCTTTTTGTGGCTTACTATTTCCACTATATCCAATTGAATGGGAAAATGATCGGACCCAGGACTAGGTGAAATGGAAGAAAATAATTCATTATCAATTGATAACCAATGATCAGAGACCAAAAAATGGTCCAGCCTCTTAGCAATTTGGCAAAAACCAGCCCTTCTCTTTTTCCATGTAAACCGACCAGTCTTGGGGACAACATCCAGTAAATTATTATCATTTACAATGAATAATTTGTAATACTAAAGTAATAAATGTGATGTTTATAATATTTTATATAGGTAACTCTTGATACATGTATGAACATATTCATTAAGAGATTATATAAAGAATAAATTTACAATTAATTCATACATAATTTCACATTTATCATTATAACTTTATTGATGTGTGTGAACCTTTCTTTATATTATTTTTTACCTTTTCAAATTGATTATGAGAATATATGCATGTCCAAAACTATTATTTTTATTACTTAAATAACATAAAAAAATTAATATAGCGTAATTTGTAAATATCTTATAAAGAAGTTTCTTTATGTCAAAAATTGTTAGTAATAACTGAGAGGATGGAGTGAATTAGTGGCCTATGAAATTTATCCTTCAAACTTTAACCACTAATCAATAAACCTCAGATTATTATGTCCCTACAAGATGCATGCCATGAAATACTAATAATGATTAACTGTCTATCAGTTTGTTCTGTCAACCCTTATTCTTTCTTGATTACCGATAAGCAGTATAACTATTTACCGAAACTCAGTAAATAAGCAGAGTATACCGATCAATCCAGAGTTAGCTATGCAAGATGCAAGACAGTAAAGAAATGAATCATACACACATAACACATGAATTTTTAACGTGGAAACCCTATTAAGGGAAAAACCACTGGGACCAGTACCCCAAATTTTCACTCTTCTGAAGTGAGCCCTGTTAAGAGCCAACCCTGTTAAAGGTTACAAACACACTATTAGGTGTGACCTTGTTAGAGGATTTTATA
>MU223598.1:1848081-1881389 GCA_018584345.1 Thuja plicata | reverse complement strand
TCTTGTGTTGTACTGAGTGATGTTTTCACCTTCTTTCATTTTGAGATCATCAAACTTTCCTCTAAGGCTTTCTTCCTTGGCTCTCAAAACATTTTTGTCACCACCATGTACAAGCTTCAATTTGTCCTACATCTGCTTTTCTATTTTGCATTCTTTGACATCTTCAAATTTAGCATCGGAGAGTGAGGAAGAAAGATCTATCATCATGCCATTGTGTTCATGCTTCTCTCTCATTTGTTCAACTGTTGGTGCTCTTGTGGGCAACACATATTTAGTTTCTATAATTGAGTAACATCATTACCAATACTTGATAAGTGGAGTCTTATCCTTCCCTGCCATGAAGCAAAATTATCTTTGTTCAACTTGGGCACATATCGTCTGTTCATCTTGTGATCTTTGGCTTAGGTCTTGAAAAATTTCTTCTAAGCACACAAGATCTGATACCAATTGTTAGTAATAACTGAGAGGGGGGGGGGTGTGAATTAGTGGCCTATGAAATTTATTCTTCAAACCTTAACCACCAATCAATAAACCTCAGATTATTATGTCCCTGCAAGATGCATGCCATGAAATACTAATAATGATTAACTGTCTGTTGGTTTGCTCTGTCAATCCTTATTCTTTCTTGATTACCGATAAACAGTATAACTATTTACCAAAACTCAGTAAATAAGCAGAGTATACCGATCGATCCAGAGTTAGCTATGTAAGATGCAAGACAGTAAATAAATGAATCATACACACATAACACATGAATTTTTAACATGGAAACCCTGTTAAGGGAAAAACAACTAGGATCGGTACCCCAATTTTTCACTCTTCTGAAGTGAGCCCTATTAAGAGCCAACCCTGTTAAAGGTTACAAACACACTGTTAGGTGTGACCTTGTTAGAAGATTTTATACATAGAGGTTGTCACTTAGTATCGGGAATCTAATGCTGCCATCCTTGAATCAACCTCTCTCTTAGACTGTCAATAGGCATCAAGCATATCCAATGCTACTTTCATGAATCAACCTTTTTGGCACTCGTTGGGATGTACCTCAATATATAGAAGACTATTAAGTCCTCGGTTAAGAGACTTGATGCTTTAATGGTTAAACTGAAACATTATGACCTATTCATATTGAAACTTAAATTGCACATTTTTAGATCTATTTAAGTACATTACCTCTCTCACCAATATGTCAATTCAATCCTTGTGCTCCGTACTTTCTTCTCTGTGATGCTGTACTTATTGTTCGTCAGTGTCTACAAAATTCCTTAGCTCTTCCTTCAGCTTGTTTGATCAATACTGCACGAAGTGGCTCTTCATCAATTTCTCTTCAGCATCCTCTTTCTATTCACTCCCCTTAATCCCATTCGTAAATGAATTAAGCATGTCTATTATATAGACATAATATTTAGTGTTTCTTGATTCTTGATTCTTGGCATGAAAAAAAATCCAGCCAATTAGATTTAAAGCATAACTCCTAATTTGTCTCGTAGATATCTTCTTTCCAACTGTACAAATCAGCTTTAAATCAATCACTTATCTCTGGTCGAATAAACCAAAGTAGACAACCAGTTAAGTCTTATATTTAGCTCTGCCAGCTAGATATTTTGTTATTTTTCTAAACTCACTGTTCCGTCGGTCACCTTTGCAGTTAGTTGTCGGTGACAACTGATAGTTTCATCTGTGAGACTCAAGTTAGCTTCGTGATCTCCGTCCGTTGGGCATCATTAGAATTTTACTCATTGGGAAACTTTCTGATTTTGCTTGTCAGGCATTCTGTGGTTTTGCTTTGTTGGGAAACACTATGCTTTCTATTGTTGGGTAACACTGTGACTGTTCTTCTTTGCTTTTACCGATGGTGTGCACTCCGTCAGTGTTGTTTGTCACTTTAGTGAATACATGAATTTAATGTATTTCTAAAAGTATAACCTTAGTTCCTTTGGTTCTCTGAAGTCTTTGGCGTTATGTACATGATCGTACAGATGATATCAAGTTGACATCAATGATAATATAAACCATTAACTAATTTATTTCCTTGCATTATCTTCAACTTAACATTATCAAACATTTAATCAGTTATAAGTCATCAATATGCTGATTTGAGATTTACCGCCTAATAATATCATAACATGGATAGAAGTCTCCTTTATTTTTGTAAATGCCTCCTTAAAAAGATTCAATATCATATCTATATTGATATAATATTTTTGTGCTACCACTTGTACTGTAATTGTGTCCATGTAGCTTACAATGAACACGGTAAGTGCCTGCATTCATAAATTCTCTGTAATTAGTAACTTGACATGTTACTCTTTACAAAATAATACAACTTTAATTATTTACTTAGTTGATGGATAAAAAATAAGATTTCAATTGTGTACTCACTATTGGTCCTCCTGATACAAAGAAAGAAATTCATTTTACTTTATTTGTATCAATTGCTATCTTTTCCTTAGGACCAACCATATTTGATATCATAATTGTTGAGCTTGAAATAGTCTTGTATGCACATTTGGCAAGTGCCTATAAAACAATTAACAAAAAATGGTAAGTTTTCTTCATAATATTTATGTATATTTTATAAATATGTCCATGAAAAAAATACATATTGATTTTGATTTTATGTTTACCTTGGCTCCTCTTAATCTCCCTATATAGCCTAACATTTTGGTAATAGCAAATACTCCAAGTGACATTTTTTGTCTATCAAATATAAACTTTGCCCTTTTAACAAAATCTAAGGGATTCTCCATATTTTTTAAAGGTATTGGTACTTGTAACATTCCAAAGTGATTTCCCCAACGAATTTCACTCTTTGGTTTCATCATCTCTTCCATATTCTATAAAATCAACATTGTAGTTAGATCTTTATGAATCAAACATATTTTTTAATAATAGTATCTAAAATGAATAAATATAATTGAAGTTTAATATAAAAAACCTCTAGACCTGTTACTGTTCTCAATTTGATCATTGTAAGTGCGGTAGCTCTTATATTCTTTAATTTTTTACTATGATTTGAAACTGATATCTTTTCATATACACCTAGAATTTGTTTTCCACCTGCATATGTTAACATTGAATATCAATTAAATAAAAAAATATATTACAACATGAAATACATGTAACCTCAAAATGATATAAAAGAGAACTAGTTTCATAAGTTTAGTTTTTGCATTGATAAGATTTTTAAGATCTAGTATCAAATATGAATATAGAAAAGATGAATTTAGCATAAACAAAGATAAAAATTACAATTCCAAATTTAAATATTCATAAATTACATTGTTATATTAATTCACTCTTCATATTCACTACACAACTAAAAATAATCTATTGTCTAAAAAACATTATTTTAAGAATATGATAAATTCAAACACCTTTCATATAAGAAAACATTTAAAAATTCTAGAAGACAATTTTTTAATCAATTTATAAAGAGAAAATGAATTAAGTTACTTTATTTTAACAAAAAGATAATTTTCAAGTTTAAGAAAATAGATTTGAATGAATTAATTAAAAAAATTATAAAAAAGAAAAGTGACCACCTTTCACTTTTATCTTATTTCCCTTTCTCACGTTTTTCTCATCTTAAAATATTTTATCTTAGTGCTTACTTTGATCTAATTTATGTATAAGTTATCTTTTACTTGAAAACAATCCTCCATAAACTAGCAATAATTTTAATTTATTCATAATAATATTATTGCATTCATGCTTTCTTTCAAGACTAGATAACAAGAATGACTTTGTCTCTTGCATGAAATCAAGACAATGAGTTTGGGTTAAGCACATATACAACAACAAGTAAAAATTGGCCAAAAATATTTTAAATTAAACTAAGACATAATGTGTATTATAATGCAAACCCATTATGTCTTGCAATGCCCAATGCCAAAGCTATAACATGTGCACATTATACCTATCATAAAACAAAATCATTTTATGTTATTTGTTTTTAAAGTTCATGCATTCACATTAAAACATGTATGCATTTAGTTTATATTTTATAAAGAATCACACCTCTTTAAATTGTATTTGGTTTGGATATCCATCTAAGAGATAGAATTAAATGTTGGGTTATCAAATATATTGTTTGATATCCAAGTCATAACATGATTGTAATATAATTATAAAAAAAATAAAATTGTGTTATGTCTTTTTTATTTATTTTGCTATACATTCAAATTATAAAATACATGTATTTGGTTTGTTTTTTCTTAGAAATTCTATCACTTAAGATTATATTTGGCTAAGGTTTGAACATTCATATAGAGTTATCAAATATGTTTGCAAATAACATACCAATGCCAAAAACACTCACCATCATGCGTATGTATTTTTGGACAATCTTTTAAAGAAGCATGACTATTTTTTTTATAGATTAACTTTCTAACCACGTGTATTTTCTAAAATTCAAATATGTTCCGTTTTGGTCAATAATTCTTCTTCTTATTATATCATTATTCCTTATATAAAAAATACAAGTATTATTTTTAGGCACCATTTCTTATTTACTCATCCAAATTTGAAAATTATAGATTTTTTTATTTAACATTTTATTTTATACAAATTGAAAATAATTGATTATTTATCTCATAATTAAAGTGGTGCACTCATCTTATTGATTTTTAAAATGTGTCAACTTTTAAAATTAGTTAAGTTTAATTTAAATTAATAAAAAATCTATACAAAAATATTAAAAGTAGTACATTATCTTAACTAAATTTTTGCTAAAGAGATTATTAAATACTTAAAGGAACTTAAAAAAGGGGGGAAGTGCACCTAACTTAAGAGACCATGATGAAAGAATGCTTATAAATAGTGATAAGCCTAGAAATATTATTTTATGCAGTTTATCTAACTCTCAATTTATGAAGATAACAAACTGTAGGATTGTGAATGATGTATGGGTTAATTTTCACAATATCTATGAGGGAAATGACAATGTCAAACAAGTAAAGCTTCAAATCTGGAAAAATTAATTTGAGAGTCTAAAAATGAAGGAAGATGGGAACATTTCTACATTCCTACTCCAAGTTGATGTGGTGGTAAAATCTATCAGAAAAATAAGAGAAGAATTGAAGAAAATAGTGACTATGGAAAATGTACTTAGATCTCTTTCCCTAATATTTGGTGTTAGAGTTTCTGAAATTAAATAAGTTAAAGATTTGAATAAACTAACTATGGATGAGTTACATAGAATTTTGACTTCTTATGAAATGAGGATTAATATATGGACCTGTGAATTCCCAAGTTTTTTGAAAGAACATCATTATAAAGTCATTGAGCCCCAAAGCTTTATATGGGGCCATAGTAAAAACAACTGATTTGATCTCATCTAACGAGAATGGGTCCATTAATATGAGGTTACCAAAATCTGTCACACAAGAGGGAATAACATCTAAAATTGTATATCTCAGACAAGTGGCCTATTTTGTTAGAATATTATGAAAAAAAGATCGCCTCCTTAGATATATTTTCTTCATTTATGAGAAGACCTAACTCTCCTTGGATAAAAAGTATTTAATTCATTAGCCTTTTCATTTTAGTGGAAGCATGAAAGAAATTGGTATTCCTATCCCTATCAGTAAGCCACATTCCCTGAGATTTATGTTTCCAATAGATCTCTTCCCTCAAAATAATTTCCTCAAGGGACTTCTTTAAGGCCTTTTATTTTTGAAAGGATAGGAGATCCATACCATTACTAATAATCTAAGAATTTAGGTTTGCAAGCTCACTTCCAATACAAACTTTTCCCTAAAAAATATTTTTGAAATGCATCATATTCCATTCCTTAAATCTTCCATTTAATGTAATGAAATTTTTTAGAAAGTTGGAATAGTCGGGATTCTTCAAAGAAAGGGAAATTTTCCCACTAGGACTTGATAAGAGGAAGAAAAGAAGCGTCCCTAAACCATATCAACGCGAACTTAAAAGAACCCTTTTTGTGGCTTACTATTTCCACAATATCCAATTGAATGGGAAAATGAGCGGACCCAGGGCTAGGTGAAATGGAAGAAAATAATTCATTATCAATTGATAACCAATGATCAGAGACCAAAAAATGGTCCAGCCTCTTAGCAATTTGGCAAAAGCCAGCCCTTCTCTTTGTCCATGTAAACTTACTAGTCTTAGGGACAACATCCAGTAAATTATTATTATTTACAATGAATAATTTGTAATACTAAAGTAATAAATGTGATGTTTATAATATTATATATAGGTATCTCTTGATACATGTATGAACATATTCATTAAGACATTATATAAAGAATAAATTTACAATTAATTCATACATAATTTCACATTTATCATTAAAACTTTATTGATGTGAGTGAACCTTTCATTATATTATTTTTTACCCTTTCAAATTGATTATGAGCATATATGCATGTCCAAAAATATTTTTTTTATTACTTAACATATAAAAATTAATATAGGGTAATTTGAAAATATCTTATAAAGAAGTTTCTTTATGTCAAAAATATGCTGATTTGGGACTTACCCTATAATAATATCATATAAAATGGATAGATGTCTCCTTTATTTCTGCAAATGCCTCCTTAAAAAGATTCAATATCATATCTATATTGATATAATCTTTTTGTGCTACCACTTGTACTGTAATTGTGTCCATGTAGCTTACAATGAACACAGTAAGTGCCTGCATTCACAAATTCTTTGTAATTAGTAACTTGACATGTTACTCTTTACAAAACATGTTACTCTTTACAAAATAATACAACTTTAATTATTTACTTAGTTGATGGCTAAAAAATAAGAATTCAATTGTGTACTCACTATTGGTCCTCCTGATACAAAGAAGGAAATTTATTTTACTTTATTTGTATCAATTGCTATCTTTTCCTTAGGACCAACCATATTTGATATCATCATTGTTGAGCTTGAAATAGTCTTATATGCACATTTGGCAAGTGCCTATAAAATAATTAACAAAAATGGTAAGTTTTCTTCATAATATTTATGTATATTTTATAAATATGTCCATGACAAAAATAAATATTGATTTTGATTTTATGTTTACCTTGGCTCTTCTTAATCTCCCTATATAGCCTAACATTTTGGTAATAACAAATACTCCCAGTGACATTTTCTGTCTATCAAATATACACTTTGCCCTTTTAACAAAATCTAATGGATTCTCCATATTTTTTAAAGGTATTGGTACTTGTAACATTCCAAAGTGATTTCCCCAACGAACTTCACTCTTTAATTTCATCATCTCTTCCAAATTCTATAAAATCAACATTGTAGTTAGATCATTATGAATCAAACATATTTTTTAATAATAGTATCTAAAATGAATAAATATAATTAAAGTATAATATATAAAACCTCAAGACCCATTATTGTTCTCAAATTGATCATTGTAAGTGCGGTAGCTCTTATATTCTTCAATTTTTTACTATGATTTGAAACTGATCTCTTTTCATCTACACCTTCTAAAATTTGTTTTCCACCTGCATATATTAACATTGAAATAATGGAAAAACAAATAAATCAAATTAAAGAAAAGATGGAAAAGGACAACAGGGATGATGATATTAAGAGTTTGCATAAAAAAGTTAAAAGACTGGAGACATCTGTCAAGAAAATAGGGGAACAATGTCTCATAAGTTTGAAAGCCTACTGTGGTCATGCTCAAATCCTCATGGAAAAACTGGAAATTATCAATAAGGAAAAAGACAGTAGCATTGTGGAGAAGACGGGACCGGGATCGCGTACCAGAGCCAGTGCGAAGAAAAAGAGCCCTAAGGAGGACAAAGAAACAGAGGAGCTGAAAACTTCGGCTAATAACATGCAACTAATGATCCTCGAAGCTGAGGAGATGGTTAAAGATATGTAACTATTCTCTCTGCGTTCTTGGCTGGGTTTTTTGCTGTCCCTGCTGTCTCCTGTTGTTACTTTGGGACATTTTTATGTTCGAATTGCTGTTTTGCTGTTCTTTTCTGTTTTGATGCTTTGGCTTAGTTGTTTATGCTTTTAAACTGTGTATCTTTTATTCTAGGTTGCAGGTCCTTGTAAAACCTGCTGTAAACTTTGGTTTTTTGTAAAGGTTTCGGGTCCTTGTAAAACCTGTTTTTACTTAATCAGAACATTGAATATTAATTAAATAAAAAATAAAAATATAATATGAAATACATACAACCTCAAAATGATATAAAAGAGAACTAGTTTCATAAGTTTAGTTTTTGCATTGATAAGATTTGTAAGATCTAATATCAAATACGAATATAGAAAAGATGAATTTAGCATAAACAAAGATAAAAATTACAATTCAAAATTTAAATATTTATCAATTGCATTGTTATATTAATTCACTCTTCATATTCATCACACAACTAAAAATAATCTATTGTCTAAAAAATATTATTTTAAAGGTATGATAAATTCCAACACCTTTTATATACGAAAACATTTAAAAAATTTAGAAGACAATTTTTTAATCAATTTATAAAAAGAAAATGAATTAAATTACTTTATTTTAACAAGAAGATAATTTTCAAGTTTAAGACAGTCAATTTAAATGAATTAATTAAATAATTTATAAAAAAGAAAAGTGACCACCTTTCACTTTTATCTTATTTCCTTTTCTCACATTTTTCTCATCTTAAAATATTTTATCTTAGTGCTTACTTTGATCTAATTTATGTATAATTTATCTTTTACTTGAAAACAATCCTCCATCAACTAGCAATAATTTTAATTTATTTATAACAATATTATTGCATTCATGCTTTCTTTCTAGAGTAGATAAGAAGAATGACTTTGTCTCTTGCATGAAATCAAGACAATGAGTTTGGGTCAACAAGTAAAAATTGACCAACAATATTTTAAATTAAACTAAGGCATAATGTGTATTATAATGCAAACTCATTATGTCTTGCAATGCCCAATGCCAAAGCTATAACATGTGCACATTATAACTATCATAAAACAAAATCATGTTATGTTAATTTTTTTAAAGTTCATGCATTCACATTATACATGTATGCATTTAGTTTATATTTTATAAAGAATCACACTTCTTTAAATTGTATTTGGTTTGGATATCCACCTAAGAGATAGAATTAAATGTTGGGTTATGAGATATATTGTTTGATATCCAAGTCATAACATATGATTGTATTATAATTAGAAAAAAAATGAAATTATGTTATGTCTTTTTTTTTTTCCTATACATTCAAATTATACAATACATGTATTTGGTTTGTGTTTTCTTAGAAATTCCATCACTTAAGATTATATTTAGCTAAGGTTTGAACATTCATATAGAGTTATCAAATATGTTTGCAAATAGCATACCAATGCCAAAAAAACTCACCATCACGCGTATGTATTTTTGGACAATCTTTTTAAGAAGCATGACTATTTTTTCATAGATTAACTTTCTAACCATGTGTATTTTCTAAAATTAAAATATGTTCAGTTTTGGTCTTTAATTCTTCTTCTTATTATATCATTATTCCTTATATAAAAAATACAAGTATTATTTTTAGGCACCATTTCTTAATTACTCTTCTAAATTTGAAAATTATAGATTTTTTATTTAACATTTTATTTTATACAAACTGAAAATAATTGATTATTTATCTCATAATTAAAGTGGTGCACTCATCTTATTGATTTTTAAACTGTATCAACTTTTAAAATTAGTTAAGCTTAATTTAAATTAATAAAAAAATCTATACAAAAATATTAAAAGTAGTACATTATCTTAACTAAATTTTTGCTAAAGAGATATTAAATACTTAAAGGAACTTAAAAAAGGGGGAAGTGCACCCAACTTAAGAGGCCATGATGAAAGAATGCTTATAAATAGTGATAAGCCTAGAAATATTATTTTATGCAGCTTATCTAACTCTCAATTTATGAAGATAATAAACTGTAGGATTGTGAATGATGTATGGGTTAATTTGCACAATATCTATGAGGGAGATGACAAGGTCAAACACATAAAGCTTCAAATTTGGAAAACTTAATTTGAGAGTCTAAAAATGAAGGAAGATGGGAACATTTCTACATTCCTATTCCAAGTTGATGTGGTGGTAAAATCTATCAGAAGAATAAGAGAAGAATTGAAGAAAATAGTGACTATGGAAAATGTACTTAGATCTCTTTCCCTAATATTTGGTGTTAGGGTTTCTGCAATTAAATAAGTTAAATATTTGAATAAACTAACTATGGATGAGTTACATGGAATTTTGACTTCTTATGAAATGAGGATTAATAATGAAAAACCTTCAATGAAAGAGTCAACTTTCAAGGTGTCCAAGAAGCAAGATGATCCTATTTTTAATGATGGATCAAATTTGAAAGTAGCAAATTTTGATAGAACATTGTCAAGAGGTTTTACAAAGTTTAAAAGTAAGTTAGCTTTTAAATGTTTTAATTTTTTAGTGAGGTAGGATATTTCATTTTTGTGTCCAACTATAGATTCTAAAAATAGAGATCAGAATAAAAGGCACACACCCTTTGTGGAAAATAAATTTTTAACAAAAGTTTTTTTATTTTTTTTACTAATGAGTTACTCTTTTGATGATGATGATCAAGATACCCCTAAAAATGAGGTAAAAAAGGCTCTTTTCATGGCTATCCAGAGATTACTATCAATATTGTAGGATGAAAATATTTTGAAAATGATGAAGATGAAGTAGATCTTACGGAAGAGTTATATTGTGTTGACAAAGAGATAAAAAGGATTAAGAAGAGGATTGTAGAAGAAGTAAAAGATAAAGAAATTTGTCTTAGAATATAGAGAAGATAGATAAGCTAGTTGTTAACCTAAATATCCAAGTGGAAGAAACAAAGAGGAGAGGAGATATTTTCATAGAAATATTATTGTCAAGAGACAAGAACTATGCATAACTTGAAGGCAAGATTATGGCATAAAGAAAGGATCTGAAGAAAACAAAAAAAAGCCTAAAATTAAAGTTTGGCAAGAGCACTAAGATATTAGATGAGATCATTTGTAGCCAAATATTAGATTCACTGAGACACAAAAGAATAAGTTTTCAAAAAAATACACAAGGTCAATTGCAGAGAATCTAGAAGAAAAAGAATCTAGTAGTTGAAGTTCAAAATAATTTTTGGCAATAAAAGACAACAAGAAGGAAGATGATAGTTTTATTAAAGGCACAAAAAGATTTGAAACACAAGGTTCTAGGGAACAAACATGCAATATCAAGTTCAATTATTTTTTTCCTAGTTATAATTTTAATTACAATTAGATTGGTCATAAGGAAATGAATTGTAGGAAGGTTTTAGAAAGAAGGAATAATTTTGTTAATAGAAATATTTTTGCACCTCTATTTTATTTTAATGTTTTCAATTGCTGGTAAAAACAGGTTTAATGGGGACCCAAAACCCCTTACAGCCAAGACAAAAAGATAGACAACATTTAAAACACTAAACAAAAATAGGACTGAGACCCAACCTGCAACACCCAGGACCAAAACATAAAACTAGAGAAAAAAGATGGAAACCAGCTAGGCCCCCATACAACCAAAAGCCCAAAAAAAAACAACAAAAAAATAGGGGAACTACTGGAACTAGGCAAACTCTAGGAGAGTGCCTTCCGCTTCCTTCTTAGCCTCAGAGACCTTCTTGATGGTAGCTTTGAAGTCCGAAAGCTCCAAAATCCTGTCTTGGATTTTCTTGTTCTTGGCCGAACATGTGCGCTTGCACGGGCTTGCATCTTCCATATCATCTTTTTCATCTTCAATATTCACATTAGGGGAGCCAGTATCGAACTCTGATTTAATGGAGTTAAAACACTCCATAGAAGAACCCATGAAGATATTGTTATCCTTCATGTGTTTCTTCAAAGTGTTCTCTAGGATGAAATCTGTCATGTAGAGTCTTCAAATTTTTTCCATCCTCGTTCTTTTTACCATCAACCCCGGTTGACCTAGGATCTTGATTACCTTAGATAAGATCAAGACGAGTAGATAGAGCACGAAAGCTGAGATGGAGGATTTTTATTTCCTTAAATACCCATTTCATCAGGCGAAATGAGTACATAGACATTGCCTTCACAGTTTGAAGAACTCCAAATGGGGGCTCAATTTTGTCGTCCATATCATCTTGAAGGAGTTGAACATTCCACTCCTGCATATCCACCAATCTAGAGAATGGAATGTTCCTTGAAGTATCAGGGATGTTTCCCTTCTCAGCAGTGTCTTGACCTGGGGTTTCCTCCTCCTTCCTCTCAGACTGTACTTCCATAACCACTTAAAGCTTCGGAGAGATGGGTATATAATGCTCTTCAAAACTTGTGTAATTAACCAAAATAGGAACTTTGTGGCCACCCAAATCCTCCTTGACGTCCTTAGGATCTTTTCCTTTCTCCTTGGCGATATGGGCACATAGAGACTTGTCCTCATCATCACCAGAAACACTCACTGATACCGATAAAGATTCCTTACTCTCATCTTTAGACTAGGACTGGGGGATATAGTCAGTTTCTTCATAACCATCAACACTCTCATCATCTGAGTTTGTGTCCATAATTTTTTTTTTTTCAAATTTTAACTTTTTAACTGTTGACTTTGCCGTATCCTCCCCCCTAATCCTTTTACCCAAAGCTTTAGCAAAGCTAGAGTCTCTCAGTGAGATAATAAGAGGACTGGAAGCTGCAAATTTATTAACATTCTCTACAACAAGGAGAATTAGACCCTCATGCAGAATGGGCTTACTTTCCTTAAGCTTGTGGTTGGTAATACTATGACAGAGAGATTGCAATAGGTAGAAGGGAAAATAAATTCTCACCTTATGTTAAAAATGACATAACAGAACAAAGTGGTAAGAATGAGCTCTTTTATACCTCCCATCTAGAGAAACATACTCCATAACTACTGTTAGCACCTTCTCCCAAAATGCTTTGATGGAATTGACATCATAACACCCCCCAGAGTCTTTCACTAGACTCTCCGCTTCTGCTTTTTCCTTTGGGAAGTGTTGAATGGCCTTCTGGGAAATCTTCTTGTCCTTGTAGAATCTCAAGCTCTTGGTGTTTAAACCCATAACCTCAGAATTCAGGTATTCGGTTATCTTGACAGACATTCCTCTGATCACCACAAAACCATCCTTCCAACTTTTAATGAAAGCATTCATGACAACATCTTTAGAGCCATGAAGGCGCTCCATGTAGTTTGTGAGGCCACCCTTGTTGAGCTTATCCCTAACCCCCATTTGGTTCTTCCATTTCTTACAGTTCTTTACCTCCTTATGGTTTAGCCCACCCCCCATGATACCTTTCAAGAATAGGTTGTCAATAGAAATGGTGGAAGCAAGACATAGATAGAGCCAAAATGCCAAATTCAAAATTTTTAAAGTGCCAGTAAATGCGTGTTTGCACTTCACATTCTTGGGAAAAACAAGCCTTTCTATAACCCTATTAACAACTATTAATGACATGCGTAAATTCATGAGAGATTTTTGAGATTTTCCAAATATGCTCATTTGCTATGAGTCAAATCATATGCCAAATTGGCCCTCACCTCAATGGTCAAATCACTAACTCCACGCTAGGTTATGATGCCCTCGGCCTTAATTGCGATGTTAGCCAACACATCCATAGTATAGTTTGCTTCCTTGAAGTTATGCAATATAATGACATTGGTAAAAGAGTTGATGATTAAACAAGCCTCATCAATAATAGCCTTGATTGACCATGATGTCTTTGTAATCCCTTTACTTCAATTTAAAATATTCATCGAATCACCTTCGATCCACACATTCAAGGACATACTTTCATTAATTAATTTCAAAGTTTGTAGGAGAGCCATTGCCTCTGCCACGTGGTTGGTCTAGACCCCAATGGGGAATACCATGACCGAAAGATAGTTGACCTTTTCATCGTAGATTAAACCACCACATCCAGCAGGGCCCGAATTCCCCTTCGTCGCTCTGTCAAAATTGGCTTTAATCCAGCCAATAGGAGGGGAAAGCCAAATGGCATTCTCTTGCATTGAGGGACATTTGAAAATTGATCCAATAGAAACTCCAGCATTGAAATCCAGCATAACTCCATTGAACACATTATAGTTCTCTTTGATGCTTCTCTTAATCTTTTCAACAATCACAACCAGAGGCAAGGCATTATCACAAAAGACTCTATCATTACATTCTTGCCATAGTTTCCAAATGACATGAGGGGTGATAATGTTCCAAAACAACCTATCAATGAGAGAAACTCTATTTCTCCACTGCTTGAATTTTTTTTCCATATTGTTCAGAAACACCCAGTGAATATTCTAGCATTGCAAGGTAAGGCACCAAACATCTCTGGAATAAAGACAGTCAATGGCCAAATGGAAAACTGATTCCTCTACATTTTTTCAAAGAAAACATCTATTAGGAAGAATCATGCCTCTCTTTTGGAGATTGTCATTGGTAAGAATCCTATTCTGCAAAACCATCCAAAAAAAAATATTAATTGTAGGAGTGAGTCATTTATCCCATACCTTAGTCTAGAAGGGAATAGGATCCGGGGGCTTTAACATGATCTCAGAGGCCGAAGCTATATAATAGAGACCCAAAGGAAGCTTTCCCCATATCAAATTATCCCCCTTAGTAGAATCCACTTTCCAAACATTCAAATCCAACATCAGTGGTTTAAGCGAGAAGTCTACCTCGGAAAGATCAACTCAAGTTTAGTTTTCCCAGTAATCTGTGGCCCATGTACCAAATATCTCTTTACAGATATCAATAAAAGGATGAATAGAAGAAATAGAATTCAGATGAAAATCTTTGACCCAACAATCATCTCAAAACATAATTCTCCTACCATTACCCAAAAGCCACTTAGCACCCTTAAAATCCATCTCCTTAGCTTGATGGATACTGTTCCAAATGAAAGAATCATGCGCCTTCACATTAGAAACCATAAAGTCTAACATGTGGGGGAATGAAAAGAGATATTTTTTTGTGAATAATATCATTCCATTCTTTTTTTCACCATAGATACGCCATATCCACTTAGCCAGAAGATCCTGGTTAATAACCTTTAGCAGCTGAATCCCCAACCCTCCCCACTTCTTCGGAGTACAAACCTTGTCCCAAGCCACAAGAGCTAGTCTCTTTTTGTCTTCCACTCTGGACCAAAGAAAATTTCTCTGAATAGATTCAATCACATCTGCAATTTTACCAGGGATTCTAAACAGACTGATTGCATAGATGGGGAGACTCTGCAAAGAAGCTTTTAGAAGTTGTAGTTTTCCTTCTTGGCTTAGGAGAGCTCCCTTCCAACCTGCCAAATTCCTATTAAATCTTTCCATAATACCTGCCCAAAAGGAGTCGGGAGGTTTCAAGCCCAAAGGGAGACCTAGGTAGTTTGCAGGCAAGGTCCCAATTTCACACCCAATAATTCTTGCTATCCTATTTTGTCTTTCCTCTAGCATATTTATAAAATATATAGAGCTCTTATTCCAATTAACAATTTGACCTGTAGCTAGAGAATAAATAGATAGAGCCTATTTCATCCTTCTAGCCTCCTGGATAGTAGAGGACCCCATAATAATTGTATCATTAAAAAATTTCTTGTGGGAGCAAGGCCTAGAGGTAGAGGAAGGAATGAGGCCCTTAAGAGAACCTTCCAAAGCCAATTTTTGAAAATAATGACCAAGACCCTCTACCAGAATAGAAAAGAGAATAGGGGACAGAGGATCCCCTTGACAGAGCCCCCGAGAGGGCTTGAAGAAGTGGGAAGAGGAGCCATTAACAATAACAACAACCATCAAAGTGATGATAAGCTGGGATACAAGCTGCAACAATTTATCACTGAATCCAAAGGATTGGATAATATTAATCAGAAGGTCCCAGTCCACCCGATCATACGCCTTTGAGAGATCAAGCTTCAGTAAGAAACCAAAGTTTGAGGAGGAGTAGGTTGAATGAATGACCTCATGAACCTTCATAATGGAATCCAAAATTTTCCTGCCAGGAACAAAACCACTCTGCTAGGGATAAATAATATGGGGAAGGATAGCCAACAACCTAAGAGTAAGAACCTTAGAGAAAATTTTATACACCGAGTTACATAAGCTGATCAACCTAAAGGAGTCAATAGTATCAACACCAGGAGATTTAGGAATCAAGGCAATGAAGGTAGCATTAATTTCCTTAAGCATAGTTCTGGACCCAAAGAATTCTTTAACAACATTAGAGATATCCCTGTTCACAATGTGCCAGAAATTATGAAAGAAGAATGAAGGAAACCCTTCAGGGCCTGGGGACTTATCCCCCTCAAAAGAGAAAGAAAATTTATTGATTTCCTTTGAGGAAGGAATGACAGTCAAAATTTTTTTAGTAGATTCATCCACTAAGGAAGGGATATAATCACGAAGCAGAGCCTGATTTCCCAAGGAAAGCGACTGATCTTTGGAAAGAAGGGAGGACAAAAAGTCAACCATAGCCAAAGAGATATCTTTATCATTGCTAACCAAGCCAGATGCTAACCTGAATTTGGATATTTTGTTGGAAGCTCTATGTTTGGAAGTAGACATATGGAAGAACGTAGTGTTCTTATCTCCAGCCTTCAGCCATAATGAGCCTGACCTTTGTCTCTAGTACACTTCCTCTTTAGAGATAATGTTACGAGTCTTGACCAAAAGAGTACACTCTTTATCCTTAAGATCTTGAGACATACCTGTCTGCTAGATAGAGTCCTGAATGATATCAAGTTCCTTTTTCAAGTCAAGCTTGACTTTGAAGATGTCCCTGAACACTTCCTTACTCCAAGTCTTAATATTTTGTTTTATGTGCTGGAGTTTCTTAGACACCTGAAACATAGAAGACCCATGACTGTTCACATTCCACCACTCCATGATTCTCTACTCTAACTCTGGATGGTCAATCCACATTTTTTCAAATCTAAAGGGGAAATTAACTTGAACCTTCATTGAATTAGCTACAAAAGAGAGGGGAAAGTGATCTTACCCAACCTTTGTGATATAAGACAATGAGCAACTTAAGTTATTTAGCTATTTTCTAGATATCAGGGCATGATCTAGATGAACCTGAATAAGGTCCTCTCCCTCTCTTCTATTAGACCAAGTGTAATTAAAACCTTGCAGATCAATATCAACCAGATCTTGACGATTGAAAAAATCCATGAACTCAACTCTACCCTCCAGTTGACTCAAGCTATCGACCCCTCCAAACTTCTCATTGTATTTCAGAGGGAAGTTGAAATATCCCATAACTAGCCAAGGAGAATGATAGAAAGAAAGCCTTTGATTTTCAACCATTTTCCAATATTTAGCTCTACTAGTTTTGGAATTGGGAGCATAGATATTACTAGTCACCTATTCAAAATCTGACTTGATATGGGTAAATTTAATGCTCAAACAATTTATATCATTATTAAGAATAACACCTCTAATATTATTTTGGTTCCAAAACACTGCAATACTACCCAAGGCACCAACAAAGATGGAATCAACAACCTCACCATTTTTGTAGATTCTAATTTTTTCAACCTTATCTTTAATCATTTTAGTTTCCTGAACCAGCATGATATCAGGTTTATGATCTCTTACTAGGTTCCCCAATGTGTCCTCCTTATGGGCAACATTGAGCCCCCTAATGTTCCATGAAATGATTTTCATTTCTTAACCAAAGTGTAGACATCCTAGATGGTCAATTTCTTACCATCCGCTATATCCTTTTTACTTTCTCTTTCTCTGATTTCTTTCTTTGAGGTTCTACCTAGTGTTGTCTTTTGGGATCCAACACTCGACTTCACACTTCATACCTTAGAACCTTCATCAGTCCTACTCCGAGTTACCACTCTCTTAGAACCATGAGTAGAGAGTATTCTCTACTATTTCTTTTGTTTCTTCCCCATTTGAGTAGTCCATGGAGCCCCATTTAGATCCAGAATATCCAGACTGACAGAAGGTTCTTCATCACCACTGCCAGACAGAGTATCTGGAGCTGATGAAGAATCCTCCTCCTCTAACTTTTTAGGGTTATAGGAAGGAGGATCCTCCCCCATTGCCTTACTATGTGACTGAACAGTGAGTTAAGAACCTTCATCAACCTGGATCGGAACAACTACCTCTAATGACCACTTCTTTCATCAGTGAATCAGAAATATGTGTAACAAATTCCACTATTTCTCCCTCTTCCAAGTTTTGAATTCCATTTGATTCAACCGTGTCACCAAGGAATCCTTCTAGATCAACCTTGTTAACACTCTCACCTTCGATTAAAACCGGAGTCTTCTTCTCCTTCCAGATTAGTTTGTGTTCCTTAGGAGGGTTAGGGTCAGAGACCGCTGCTTTGGGGTCCTTTTTGAAAGTTTTCAAAAAATTCTTTCCCCAAAGACCCATTTTGTGACACGTAAAGAAGGCAAAGGGAAGGGATTCAAATTCCACTTCTTGCTTCTAGATTCCCATTTTGGAATTGATGTTAATCACCAAAGGAAGGTTATCAAACTGACAAATATTGACACAGATTCTTGCAAAAACTAGACAGGACTTGGCATTTGTCATCAAATCGATCAAGAGAAGCTCCCCACCAAAAGAATAAGCAAAGCCCTTAAAGACTTCCTTGTTCCAGTACTCGAGGGGCAATCTAGAAACCTAACCCATACCGGAGTGGCGTTGAAGAAATTTTTAGAATAATCCCAATTTGGAGTCCACTTATGGAAGGCCACTGCTATTCTTCCAAACATCCAAGGTCCTCCACATAGGATAAAGTCTGGATCTTCTTTGTTAGAAAAAGAAAAGGATAAAAAACCCCTAGGTAAAGCTGCTATGTCAACTTGACCCTTCAACGCCCATCTTTTCCTAATAAAAGATCTAACTAGTTCAATGTTGGGTCGAGGTTCGAGGAACTTACCAACCAGAGTAAAATCCATTGAATAAACTGAGTGATCCACCAGAGAATCAGGAACAAAAATAGCTACTTCACCATCTACAAAGCCAACCTTCACAGTTCCAGCAATAGGAGAATTTTTTCTCGCTTTTTTATCACCCAAGATTTCCAACCATTTTTTGGTTGAAGAGGTCTTGACCTTGACAAAATCATTGCTTGTCGCTTTACGGGACCCCACTAGTGGGTCCTTAGAAATTTTTTTCTCCAAAGCCAGGCTAGGCACTATCTTTGAAATATTCTCTCTGGCCCCCAGTGGGAATGAAGGATGAGACAAATCCTTAGAAGGAATCTCTGCACAACTCAGCAGAGGCGATGCACATGCCACAATAGCCTGGCAGGGAGGCTAAATCTCCTTTCCACACAGAGCAAAATCTGACACCTGCAAGGCTAGATTCAAAATAGGTACTAGAGAACCGACTAAAGTTTTGGGCATGTTCACCATGGCATTCTCTAGCCTAGGACCAGGACCAATGCCCGCAACCAAGCTGCCATGCCTGGCTAGAACCCCATTGAAATTTGAAAATTCTTTCCCGCTCGAAGCCTATCCCATCGCATTATCTTTAGGACCTTCTAAAAATAGACATTCAATTTTAATGTTATTTTTCATAAGTGCAAAATTTTTGGGTAGATTGAAATAAATTGTAGGAGAAAGTTTGTAAGACCTCCTGAGTCAAGTATTAAGAGGAATGGCTAAGAAAATAAAAATAGTAAAACATAAAAGGTTTGGAAGAGGAAATCAAAAGGACAAAGGTAAAAAAAGTCTCAGGTTTCCTAGATTGCACTTCATGCTCAAAAGAAGAAAAATTTGTTTCATTTCTAGTCAATGTTCAAGTCATATAATCAGAGACAAGAGTAAAATTATTCACTTAGGGAAGTTTGATGGAGGGGCATCAACATGATAATACTTTTATTGCCAAGATTACCAGTAAGGGTACTTTAAGCCTTAATGGTGAAAAGACATACTTTGAGTCATGTATGTAGAGGGATTGAAAATTAATATTATGAGTGTGAGTTATATGTTTGATAAGTATTATAATTAATCATTTGATGCTAAGGGTTGTGTAATTAGGAAAGTTGATACCGATAATTAGTTAAAGAAGGAAGCAAAATTGACAGTAATATTTATCACCTCATAGAATTCAATGGGAATAATTATTTTGTAATTCAAAGTGAAGAAAGTTGGTATTGTCATAGAAGATTGGAACATATCAATTTTGATGATCTTGTGAGGATTAGCTCAAAATAAATGGTAAGAGACATTTCAAAGATAAAAAATTCCCCCATTTACCAGTCACAAAACATGTCATAAAGGAAAGAAAATAAAGACTAGATTTCCAACCAAGTCGTATACCACTACAAAGCCATTGTACCTAATTTACACATATCTATGTAGACCAATGAGGACAAAGAGTCCAAAAGGTGGAAAGTATTTTATGATGCTTATTTATGATTATTTTAGAATGACTTGTATTACCCTTTTAAATTAAAAATTAGAAGTTTTTGAAAAACTTCAAGCATTTAAAGAAATATTAGAGAGTGAAATTTGTAGAAAGGTAAAGTGTTTAAGGTTGGATAGATAGATAATTTAATTTTTACATACATGAATAATTCATCAATATGCATGGAGTGCAAAGAATATATTCTACTCTCAAGACTCCTCAGCAATATGAAGTAGTAGAAATAAAGAACTGGATTGTTCAGGAAATGAAAAGAACTATATTAACTGAAGAAAAGTTACCATATATTTACTAGAGAGAAGTAGTTAAAACAACTATGTATAGTTTGAATAGATTCTAGATTAGGCCAATAAAGACTAAGAATCCTTATGAGCCATCAAAAGGAAGACTAGCATCAATTAGACATATCAAAGTATTTGGGAGTAGGTGCTACATCAAAAGAGATAAATAAAACTTAGGTAAGTTTGATTCTATATTTGGTGAAGGTTATTTTCCTAGTTATTCAATGATAAGAAATGTATATAAATTTTATTATAGTGTCATAAATTCTACACACTGCCTAAGGTGTCCAACTCCATGCCTACTTAGCACCCATTTTAGTGTGTGCTCACTCTTCCATGCATCATAGGAATTTTCTGTGTATTTAATTAATAAATATTCAAATATAAGCCTTCTCTTAATTTAATTTCTATGAGGTCCCTTAATTATAGGTATTCCCATTTAATTATTTCATTTCATTCATCAGACTTGCATACATAGGCCCTACTTCATCATGGGCGGCCTTTTGTATTTATCCCAATATAAAACTTTGATTTTCTGTGTATTTTTGGAATCCTTATATCCAAATTAACCCCCATATCAAATATGATCCTTAAATGGTTTGTATAGGGTGAGTGGGTAACTGTAGGGTGAGTCAAAATGCCATATACTTATGAGTTGCCCCATACTTTGTGATTTTGACCCAAATTTGAATTGGAGAAAAGTCTTGGGTTTTTAGCAAGATCCTTAAATCCTTGTCATCTTTGTTCAAGTTTTGAGCTCCAAAAAATCTAGGTGAGGTATAAAAGTAAAGCTACCTCCCTCATTTTGATATCTAAATCAATCCTTTCAATCTCTTATCATTCTATCTATTCAAGTACTCAAGCTATCAATTCAAGGAGCAATCAAGGAAATGTATTCATATTGATATTCATTCATTCAAGCATCAAACATGGAAGTTAACAAGTAATATATTGATCAAAGAATATGTTAAGGAATTCATGTTCTTCCTTTCCTATATACAAGGTCTAGAAAATATCAAAGATCACTTTAAGGCATCTCCATAAGTAATTCGATGACACCATGAAGGTTTGTGAAGATATTGCATCTTATCAAGCCTATGTACTACTAATAACATTCTTCCATTTTTCAAGTATTTCAATTCAATTTCAAGGTTAATTCCTAAACAAGGGTTTGACTAAGGCAAGCCCCTTTTTTTGCAAACATTTTTCCTATTTTCTATGTGCAGGTGACAAGTGGCATAATTGTGGAAATGATTATAGGAAAGTAAAACAAAGAGCTATAAATGACTGCATTCTTATCAATTTTATCTTTTATAAGGAAAGTTGAGTCACCCTATACTTATACTCACCCTTGACCATCAAAGGAACCCCATACCTACCATTTTCAATTGGACCTCCGATCATAGGTCAGTTGTTATTCTGGTTTTTCAAATCTAATTTTCAAATCACATTTACAGTCTATATTTTGTGGCATGCTTATCCTTTCTTCCCTTTATTGTTTCCTTAAATATTGCACTCTTATTTTGCATAGTCATCTTTCAAATTTATAGTGAAGGATTCCTTGTATTCTCTTAGTGCTTGGGCCTCCTCAATCCTAGTGGATCAACCTTCCTTACAATAAGAAAATAAACCCACGTAGTCTCTGAAACACTATCATCTTTGTTACAAATTGGAAGAAATGTGGTGTTGTATAATGCATTTCAACACATAAAAATTACACCCTTCAAACCAAATCATTGATATTGATAATGCCTACCTTGCTTTGGAATCGTGTTCACCTTAAGTAATTTAGAAAATTCATCTTAGCCAATGATTGAAAAACAATTTACATAGAATTTTCTGAAGTTTGCATAGAAATTTTGAAGCTTCCCATTGAGAACATGTGACCTCTGGGTTTAGAGTTTCCCGTACCATGTTGGATACCCTTATCTGGAACCATGCTTACCTTCTTCTAAGCTTTGGCTGAAGGACAATTTTTTTCGCTTTACATTGTTGATCCATGTTGCTCTTTACATTGTTGATTGTCCCTTACCATGTTTCTCTTTACATTTTTGATCCATGTTGCCAATATGGAAGGTTTTCATAGTAGAATTAGCCTCAAAATATCTGAAGTTGAACATGTAATAATTTGTCCAAAGTCTTCTTGAGATCGGAGTTAGGCTTAAGTATAGATTAAAGAGTAAGGTGTTGGGGATATGAAGCCCAACCGTCTCTGCCTTCCATCCAAGAGACTCTGTCTCTTGGACTTCCTGCAGTGGCCTTCAAGAGTCTCCTTTTTGGAGCTCTTTATTATATATTGTAATGGCTGTAACTTGTAACACAGACTTTGAATCAATAAGATAATCTCCTACTCAGTGTGGACGTAGGCATTATTGGCCAAACCATGATAAATTAGTGTACTCTATTTTTGCATTCTTGTTTGCGTATTTTTGCTGCTCTCTAACTTTTACAATTGGTATCAGAGCCTAGGCGAGGCTAGAGCAGAGATGGAAGAAGATGAAGTCAATTTTGTCATCGATGAATTTATTGGAAGTTTACGCTCAGTAGAGAATGATGTTGGGCCTGCAAAAGCTAAAAGAATTCGCCATGTGCATTGGTGGGATGGTTGGGAAGATAAACCTGAAGCTGAACCAGAAGAAGATTTAAGAGCTCTCAGATTTGAGCTTTATGCAATTCTTGAGCGCACGGGTGGTGTGCGGCGTAGGAAAAATTTCATGAAAGAATTACAGAAGAGGGAAAAGACAGACAAGTCTGGCAAGTTTGTTAAGGACCTGGTGATGGTCTTTTATAAAATGGCTTTCTTTGCTTCTAGCTTCAGTCTTGATAATCCAAATGATTTTGCTTCCAAAATTCATAGAATGTTGTAGCTGGATAATGAAGAAGTGCTTGTTCTTGGTCAATGACAGTCTGTGAGAGACTTCATTGTAGAAGAAGATGAAATGGTAGATGAAAAGTTCATCATAGAAGAAGATGAAAGGGTAGACGAGAAGCTTGTTGTAAAAGAAGATAAAAATGTAGAAGATGTTGAGGCTGTTGCAGTCGAGAGAAGAGGCCTGTGTATTGGCCAAAAAGAGGGTCAAGAAACCCAATATGTTGCTCATCCTAGTTTGATATCCATAGACGTGGGTGGCTCAAGTGGCAGCCACAGGAGTATGCAAGAAAGTCTAAATTCCCCTGTTCATAATTTGGGGTATTCGATTACTGCACCAGATAAACATCTGCAGCAAAAAATAACAAAAGATAATGTAATTTTAACAAATTTGGTTCAATTGGATGGTGGGCAGCTTGACTTGCATGATGGTTGTAGACCCGTAGGAAGTTTGAAAGCTCAAAATGTTGGTCCATGTACGCAGCCAGCTTGGTTATCAAAACCATGTCCTTTGTAGGTATTACCAAATGCCAACGGTATGCAAACAGCTGGAAACATTAGTTTTGATGGGATATATGCAATCTACATGGGGTATGAGACTGATTCTTTGTCACAAAAACTATTTGAAGATAATTTGCAATGCAAATTTATTTGTAAGGAAACCAATTCTGAGAACAGCGAGAGCTTGAGAAGATCTCAACTTTGCAAGACTTTTCTCTAGCACCATCCGAATGAGTCTTCTCCACATCAAATCAGATTCAAATATATCCTCTCCAACAAAAAATTGGGGCACAAGCTGGTCCATCATTCCATAAAAAAATTTACTACTTTCTGACTAAAAATACATGGGTCTTGAGTAACTCTCAAATTCTTGTGGCTGACAGCCACATTGAAGGAGATTAATTAATTTCTCTTTACTCAGTCTAGAGTAATCAACATTAGATGGTGATGACCAGAAGAGGCCATCATTTATGTTGTTCAATTTGTCTTCAAATTCTTCCAATTCCAAAACCTGATTGTTGTCCGTCCACCTAATCACCTTGTCCACCGCTGATTTGATCTTCTGCTTGGCTGATACTCTGTCCAACAATTGATCAAAACCCTATGTATTGGGTGGTGGGAATGATATGGAAAGAAAATGCCATGGCTATGATCCCAAATCTACTATGGGACTATAGACTGTATTGTGTCCAATCTGTATCGTATCAAGAATAAGACTTTCAAGAAAGTTATCAAGATTAACTTCTTTTGTTGCCTCTATAGATTTATCATCCTCCAGCAACTTCCCTACCACTATGGCACCTTCTATACCATCCTCACGCATCTGATTGGTTTCCTTACAATGAAATTTGCATTGCAAATTATCTTCAAACAGTTTTTGTGACAAAGAATCAGTCTCATACCCCATGTAGATTACAGATATCCCATCAAAACTAATGTTTCCAGCTGTCTTCATATCGTTGGCATTTGGTAATACCTACAAAGGACATGGTTTTGATAACCAATTTGGCTGCGTACGCGGACCAACATTTTGGGCTTTCAAACTTCCTATGGGTCTACAACCATCATGCAAGTCAAGCTGCCCACCATCCAAGTGAACCGAATTTGCTAAAATTGCATTATCTTTTGTTATTTTTTGTGTCAGATGTTTGTCTGGTGCAGTAATCGAATACCCCAAATTATGAATAGGGGAATTTAGACTTGGTTTCATACTCTCGTGGCTGCCACTTGAGCCACCCACGTCTATGGATATCAAACCAGGATGAGCAACATATTGGGTTTCTTGACCCTCTTTTTGGCCAATACGCAGGCCTCTTCTCTCGACTGCAACAGCCTCAACATCTTCTGCATTTTTATCTTCTTTTACAATGAGCTTCTCGTCTGCCCTTTCATCTTCTTCTGCAAAGTTGAGATCTTCTCAAGCTCTCACTGTTCTTTATAAGGAATAATAACGTTGTTCTTTGCATTCTTGTTTGCGTATTTTTGCTGCTCTCTAACTTTTACATAAGGGTCTTTAAAGATAGGCTAGCACAGATAAACTGAAGAGAATGAAATGTATGAGAAAAGGAAGCCAAGCACCAGAATTGGTAGAGATGCTTAAGGGTGATCTGCCTGAAGGTTTAAGAAATAGTCGTATGATAAGGAGAGAGTGCAAGAAGAGTAAATTTCCATGTGTAATTACGAGAATAGAGGGAAGGGAAGGTGAAAAAGAGATGATTCCAAAGGTGTTGAGCATGAGGGAAAAACCAGAAAGCATGTTTGATAGTTTCTTTTTTGTGTCAGAGGGGCAAAATGAAAGCAAGATGATCACCAACAAAGACTTTAACATGGAGAATTTTCCAAGCCACCAACTAAGCTAGAGCATTATCTTTATGTTTCCAGATCAATGAACTGAATTCATTCCAATTGAGCCTCCAAAAGTTTCAATGCCATTTGGAATTAAGTCGATGGGCCAAGGGAATAGTTTGGGGAAAATGTTTATACAAAAACTTAAAGAGGAAAAACTCAAATTTTTTTTTTATTGTTTGGCAACTTCCAATCTTTAAGAAAGTTATCATGACATGGTGTAGACAAAAGACAAACCAGCCCTGGTGTAACCAACTACTGGATTATTTTGGATTGGAGCCCTATATGCTGAGGTAAGACTGAATTGACACTTAAGCTACTGCCATGTTTACCAATTAAAGGTCAAAAGGGTCTCATAAGTCTCCAAATACTTTGAATTCCTTTTTCAAAGAGAGGTCTACCTTTGAGATCTGTAATAGTAAAAAGAGGGATATTATCCTGTTGGATTGAAGAAGAGGCAAAAACTCAAACCATGGCTTAGGCTTTGATCATGGCTTAGGCTATGATCATACCAAGTTAATTTTTTTGAAGTAGTTTGCTAGGCTCTCCAAATGGAATTGAAGGGATAGATCCATTGAGTCTTAAAATATGGGGCAAGAAGAATCTTATCTTTCCAACTAACCAAATCTCAATAGTGTTCAGTAGTAGAAGTTTGAATGTGATGGGAGACAAGAAGTTTCAAAGGAGTATGACCATCCACTGATCTTATAATCCATTTTGTAGTGAGGAAAATACCCTAAGTATATGGATCTATAATACCAAGTCCTCCTTTATTATTGGGTTGGATGTACTGTGACCATGATGTAGTAGGCATACCCTTTTTATTTCCCCATTTAGCCCAAAGGAAGCTCTAAATAAGTGTTAGTCACTTATAGCATGTTTTATAAGGAAGCCAACAAGAAGAGATATAGACATGACTAGCCAAGAGAATTTTGTTGGCAACTTGGATTCTACCATCCATGGAAGTAAATTTGTTAGTCCAATTTAGAAGTTTGCTTTTTAATTTATGGAGGAACCAATTCCACATCTCTTGAACAAAAATACTCCAATGCCAAATAAAATTCATTAAGGATCCATGGTAGTCGAGAGCTAGGGCGAATCATTATGAATTTATTTTTATGCATAGCCAGCTTAGAACCTAAGGCAACACAGGAAAGATCTAATATATCCAAAGTGTTATGTCCCATAATAGGTTTTGTAAAGACCTTAAGGTCTATATGATCTTAATCTTTTCTTTCCTTAAACCAGATTTACTAGAAGCCAAAAAATTCTAGAATTCTGATTAATTCATAGAAAACTGGTACAAAAAACTTTCAACAACAACAACTTGCTTACATCACATATAATCCTTTAAAGGATATTTCAAACTACATATATCGCAGACCCAAAATAGAGTTTGCAAAATACACCACAAAAGAGAGGTGATTCATGGGGGTTTTGTCCCTTCACCAAACATGCATAACAACACATAAATTATTCAACATAACCAAAAAATGTGGTAGAGTCATCTATAAATACCTATTTGGGGTAGTTCATTAACTTGTCGTGCAAGGAAAGTAATCAATCTAATTTGAACCCTTTCTAGAAGATGGTAGAAGAAATAAAACTCAACAAAAAAATCAGATTTTCTACAAGAAGACAAAATTGTACTGTTGGCAGCGAACTGAAGTTTCCTTATAGGAGATAGCTGTCACTACAAGAAAAAACTAGGCTTCTTCAAGAAATTGGTAGTTCATACTAGAAGGTTCAAGACCAAAATCAGATTCTTTTCTTCCTACACAAGATAAGACCGCATAACTGTAAGCAATCTAATGTTTTCCTGATTTTTTTGGAAGGATACAAAAATTCATAGCTGGCAGCCAACACTAATGTCCAGACCTAGTGGCTTCACCTTTATGGGTTCATCATAGTCCTCCTGTCCAAAATTGCTTGACCTAAAGAAATTTCAAGTTAGGGTGTTTAAAGATTTCAATTCCTTCCCAAGTTGCATCTTCTAGTGGTACACCCTTCCACTTGATTAAGTATTCTGGAATATCTTTGTTACGCAACCTCTTTTCCCTTACATCAAAAATAGATTCAGGTTCAAGGATCAATTTTCCTTCATAATCCAGCGGAGGGAGTTCCTTGGATGGGTTGATTTGCTATTAGAGAGATTTATTTAAGCATGAAACATGGAGAGTATTGTGAATCCTACTGTTGGGTGGTAATTCTAACTCATAAGAAACATGTCCCACTTTTTAATCACCTGATAAGGACCATAGAAGCATGGTTTAAGCTTCTCTTTTCTGCTTCCCTCCATAGATGATTTTATAAAGGGTTGTAACCTTAGAAACACCAAATCACCCTCTTCAAATGCTCTTTCTGTTCGATGTCTATTTGCATATATATTTTGTTGACTTTGGGCTTGTTGCAAGTTCTCTTTGAGGGTTTCCAGGATATCCTTGCTTTGTTGGATTAAATCTGCAACACTAGGTTCTCTATTATCAATGAGAATCAGATATGTAAAGGAAGTTGTATCATAGCCACACACTTCTTTAAAGAGGACATCCCAATTTTCATATGATAAGTTGTATTGTAGCAGTATTCCCCAAGAAGTAGCCATCTAACCTAGGATTTTAGCTAACTTGTTACGTAGTTTTGTAGATAACCTTCAATCCACTTGTTCTCTATCTTTGTTTGTCCATCCATTTGTAGATGATAAATAGTACTAGGTGTCAACTTTTTCCTTGTCAAGTGAAATAAATCCTGCCAACAGGCTAAGAAATATGATGTCCCTATTGCTCACAATTGTTTTTGGTAACCCTTGTAGCCTAAAGACCTCCATGAAGAAAATATCAGCTACTTGAGGTGCCTTGAAGTCTATTGATATAGCATAGAAATGTGCATACTTGGTAAGTGTATCCACCACCACATACAAACAATCCTTGCCTTGGCCTTTTGGGAGATCGGTAATAAAATCTATAGATATACTTTTCCATTTTTGGTTGGGGATAGGTAGAGGCTACAGTAACCTTGCTAGAAAGACATGCTCAGCCTTTTTCTGTTGACATTCCATACATTCCCTTATATGTTGCATCACATCCTTCTTTAATCCTTTCCACGAGAAATGCTCCCATACCTGTTTATATGTCTTGTAGAATCCTGGGTGGCCAACCAATGGAGTGTCATGGCATGCCTTCAAGATTTTCCTTCATTTTAGATTCAGGTGTGAGATATACTCATCCCTTGTACAAAATCAGCTCATTCATTGTTTTGAATTTTTCATCTTGTACCTTGCCCTCCAATATTTCAATATCAAATAATTTTTTTACATATTCGGCTATAATCAATGCTTTCCAACTAGATGCTATGTCTGAAATGGAATACAAATGAGGTTTTTGAGATAAAGCATCAACCACAATATTATTGTTTCCTTTCACATAATCAATATCAAAATCATAAGCTTGTATTTTTCTGACCCACTTTTGTTGTCTGTCATTCAAATCTCGTTGATTAAGGAAATACTTTAAGCTACTATGATAAGTTCTAAAAAAAAACTTGTTGCAAAGTAAATATTATCTGAATTTGGTCAGGGCATGCATTATGGCTAGCATTTCCTTATCATAGATAGAGAATTTATGTTCAGCCTCCTTAAGCTTTCTACTCTCAAAAGCTATAGGGTGTTTATTTTGCATTAGAACAACCCCTATTCCCTCTCCAGATGCATCACATTGTAAAACAAAAGGAAGTGAAAAATATGGAATTGCTAAGCCAGGGCATGAACTCATTACCTCCTTAATCTTATAAAAAGCTTGTTGAGTTGGTGTTGTCCATATAAATGCTCCTTTCTTAGTCAGATTTGTTAAAGAGGCTGCCAATTGTGAACATCCACTAACAAATCTCTGGTAGTAGTTGCATAGTCCAACAAATCCCCTTAGTTGTGTCATATTGTTGGGTTTATGCCATTATTGAATGGCTTTGACCTTCTCCTCATCAACACTTACTCCATGTTTTCTGATCTTGAAGCCTAGATATAAATTTTTTTTTAACCCAAACTCACACTTGGATGCTTTGGCATAAAAGGACTGTTGCTCTAAGATTCCAAATACTTCATCTAAGTGTTTTAGATGATCCTCCCAAGATTTTCTATAAACCAAGATGTCATAAAAAAATACAAGAACAAATATCCTTAGCTGTTGAATAAATACCCGATTCATACAAGATTGAAAAATTGATGGGGCATTTGTTAAACCAAAGGGCATTACCAAGAACTCATAGTGCCTGTAATGACACCCGAATGTTGTCTTGTGTACATCTTCATCTCAAACTTGGATATGGTGGTATCCTAAATGCATATCAATTTTGGAGAAGAAGCTAGCTCCATGTAATTCATCAAGCAATTCATCAATATGAGGTATTGGGTAGCGATTCTTTATAGTCTTCTTATTGAGAGCTCAGTAGTCAATGCACATTCTCATAGTCTCATCTTTCTTTTTGACCAGCACTACAGAAGATGAAAAAGGGATGGAACTAGGTCTTATATGCCCTATGTTGATTAATTCTTTGATTTCCTTCTCAATTTCTACCTTGTAAACCTTTGGATGATGATATGGAGTGATCATTACTAGTTTTTCCCCCTCCTCAAGTTCAATGACATGATGGAAACCCCTGTTGGGTGCTAATACAGAGGGTATGTCTGTGAAGACTTTATCATGTTTATCCAAAATGATTTGAATCTGCATGTTGTTAACACTTTCTATCTTGGTGTCTTTTGCATTCATAATAAGACATTCTATTGCCCAGCCTACTTGTTTCTTATGGAACACCCTCTCCATCCTTTTGGCTGATATTTCCATAGTTTTGTTGGAGATTTCCTGTA
Source organism: Thuja plicata (assembly GCA_018584345.1). NCBI lineage: Eukaryota > Viridiplantae > Streptophyta > Pinopsida > Cupressales > Cupressaceae > Thuja > Thuja plicata. Next base: position 1,850,675 of record MU223598.1, on the reverse strand, counting down.
GAACTATCTTTCTCCCATTATGTAGGAAAGTCATCTCCAACTTCCGATGGCTAATCTCATATTTATCAATTACATACAACCATTGACAACCCAAAAATACTTCCATATCCATGTCAATTACATAAAAATTATCCTTCAATTTATATTCTTTGAAGGACAACTCCATCTAGGGAACCTTCTAAGTACAAGAAATAGTAATTCCACCGGCTACCTTTACTCCAAAGCCTTCAATTGAAGCTATTTTTAGATTAAGTCTCCTCACTACTTCCTCATTTACATAATTGTAGGTGGTTCCACTGTCAATAAGGATAATAACTTGCTTCCCCTTCAAAATGCCTTTTACACAAAATGCACTGTAATGTGGTTCTCCAGTAAGAGCTGTAAGAAACCCTTTTAGTGGCTCAGCCAATCCTTCTACAAAGAGTACTATTAGCCTACTTTCTGGCACACCAGGTACCATTAATGCAAGTTTCTTAAATTATGATACATAATCTTCTACTCTACCTTCTTTCTTTAATAGGGCTAAGCTATGAAAATGAACCTCAGGGTCGTCAAATTTTTCAGCCAGTCTCTGACTGAAATCTTCTATGGTAGAGATTGAGTCATGTCCTTGAGTTACAAGTCCATGGTACCACCACTCATGAGAAACTCCTTCCAAGTGTAAGGTGGAAAACTTGAGGGCTTCTTCTTCCATCATTGGGTTTAATGAGAAATAAGTATTTAACTTCTGTAACCATGATCTTGTTGTGGTGCTACTTGTTCTGTCAAAATTAGGTAGAGTAATCTTACCCAAGTGATGTTGAATGCCTTTTTTTCATTATAATCCTTCCTCCTTTGTCCACTTTTGGATTTTAGACCACAATACTCAGGGTAAGACATGTTATTCTTAACTACCTCACTCAACATATTATATTCCATGAAAAGAGGGTCTATTTCCTCAGTCTAGTTTGGTTAATCTATCTTGACCTCTTCATTTGACAAAACTTTTTCCCTAAACGTTCTAGCTGAATTCTTCTCTCCCATGGATAGGTCTTGCTTTACTGAAACTACTTTCTTCACCCTGAATGTTAGAATTCTCTCTATTAGCAATTCTTTCTTCACCCTTCTCATTGGCCGAGTTTCCACCATCTTGGTTTTTCTTAAACCCTTTTAGCAATTGGGCAACTTTTAAAGTCTCTGCCAAACCAATTTGTAGAGCTTTAAAATGTTTAGATAACGCCTTTGATTCTTCATCACCATCACCCAAGGTGGATGCCTTCTTTTTATCTCTACGATGGTATCGTTTCTCCCTCTCACTCATAAAACAAACCCATAGCTGGCAGGGTTGAGACTCTGATACCACTGTAAAGACCTTAAGGTCTATACAATTTGAATCTTTGCTTTCCTTAAAATAGATTTACTAGAAGCTGAAAAATTCTAGAATTCTGATTAATTCATAGAAAACTGGTACAAAAAACTTTCAACAAAAGAAAATTTCTTACATGACATAGAATCCTTTAACGAAGATTTCAAATTACAGATATTGCAGACCCAAAATAGAGTTCACAAAATACACCACAAAATAGAGGTGATTCATGGGGGTTTCGTCCCTTCACCAAACATGCATAACAACACACAATTATTCAACACAACCAAAACCATGGTAGAGTAATCTATAAATACCTATTTAGGGCAGTTCATTAACTTGCCGTGCAAGGCAAGTAATCAATCTGATTTGACCCCTTTCTAGAAGATGGTAGAAGAAATAAATAAAAATAAAACTATACAAAAAAAAATCAAATTTTCTCCAAGAAGACAAAATTGCATAGCTGGCAGCGAACTGAAGTTTCCTTATAGGAGACAACTATCACTACAAGACAAAACTGGGCTTCTTCAAGAAATCAGTAGTTCATATTAGAAGGTTCAAGACCAAAATTTGATTCTTTTCTTCCTACACAAGAAAAGACCGCATAGCTAGCAACAATCTAATGTTTTACTGATTTTTCTGGAAGGATACAAAACTTCACAGTTGGCAGCCAGAACTACTGTCCAAACCTGGTGGCTTCACCTTTGTGGGTTCATCACAGGTTTAGACTTGGTTATTACTCATTTAACTCAAATTCTACATTGCATGATGTAAAATACAATGATTCAAGCTAAGAATTTCATAAATAAGAATCATTTACTCACTTAATTAGATTAAATTATCTGTATGTAACCATAATAGTGTATGCACCCTAAAATGGTCGCCTAGACTTTGGGCCCCATTTATCATTTTATCAATTTATCAAATTTCTGAATCAATTCTTTGGAACATTTTTAATTCAAATCAATTTCCTTGATCAAATTGTAATTAATTCAATTATTCAATTATTTCAATATTTCTTAAGGTTTGATCATTTTTATTTAATTAAAAGATTTAATCCCCCTTTTAATTAAATGAAATTCCTCTCATTTAATTAAAAGATTTAATCTCCCTTTTAATTATAATTCCTCTTATTTAATTAAATTCAATTCTTCCCATTTAATTAAATAAAATTCTTCTAATTTATTTAATTATAAAGAAAACCCCTCTTTTAATTAAATAAATAAAAATCCCCACTTAAAGCACTTTA
>MU223598.1:1817023-1839212 GCA_018584345.1 Thuja plicata | reverse complement strand
ATTTCCTTTCATAGATTTAGCCATGCATTGTTATCATTTAGATTAATTTCCTTTTATGCATTGTTATCATATAGAGTAGATCTCATTTTCATGCATTTGAATATCTCATTTCATGGTGTACTTGCATGGGCACTAACTAGGTCAATATGAGGGCCTCCATTTCACACCTTTGCACTCCATGACTAAAGAGCTATGGATCGATATTTGAGGCCTCATTCTTGAGCAACCTTGGATGGAATGATTCATAGAAGTGTGTCAACATTTTAGCACACAAATACCCCTATCCAATCTTATTACTATTTAAACTCCATGAAGGAAGAAGCATATGTTATCAAAGGTGCCTAGAGACCAATTGCAATGGTCTCCCTCAAAGTTTATAGATCCAAGCCCTTAGCCTATCTTAGGATTATGCTCGCAAGGCGCTTAGGGTCATTGATCCCTACCCTATCTTGGGATAGATAGCCATTGCTTGAATTTAGACACGCCCCTCCTTGGAAACATCACAACCTTCTCTTCTTAGATTAAATTAGTAGTAGGTCTTTAGTATGTATATATCTGTATAATATAACTAATATATGTTGGATGATATCAGTTTTGGTTACTGATCATGCTATTGATATTCATGTTTTGTCATTGATGTCAACATATATTTCTATGGAGAAGACAAACTTACTACTTAACTGGAACGAGTGTACAGACACTGTACGAATGATTCCTAAGGATCAAAGTTGGATTTATGCAGAAGGCTGTGTTCTGACCTTACTCCTAAGGTCTCTTAACTCTATGTTACATTATGTGGATGTTATAGTTCATTTGGTGAAGACTATTTTTCTGGACTGCAATTGTAATTCTGGACAGAGAAGGTCTCTGTGTTTCGGGTATATCTTACTTAGGAAGATGTTTCAGAACTTGTGAGCTTACTGATGGAGATCCGACATATGATAGTGAAATGTGTTGAGTTCGATTGCTGTTTGGGTACTGATGACATCAGCTGTGGCGTGTGTTCTGGAGAAGACCTATTTCCTGGCCGACTTCAAACTTGTAATGTGTGGAAATTAATTATGAGAGCAAATTTCAGATCTAAAAGTATTTGTGATGAATTTTTAATGTTGTATACTTGTTATAGGTATCGTGTGTATCTTAGCAAGGGCTTATGTAATTATTTGTATGATGGGAAGCCTTAATTGGACAACCTAGTATATTATGTATTAGGATAGCTTAACTGGCCGACCTAATGGGTTATTGTAAAATGGTATATATCAGTTATCTTTTCATTTGTGAAAAGTGTGGTAGAGAAAGAAAAGAGTAGAGATTTGTGAAGCTGCAAAGCTTGATTGCTGGATAGAGAGCAGTGTTGATACTTCATTGGAACTGATCAAGCAAAGATAGTTTCTATCGAATAGTTCACTAGATTGTGTATTTTCTGTATACACTTGATGCGGATTGTAAATCCTTGAGGGTGGATTTAACCTTCTTTGGGAAGTGAGCCTACTATTTTCCTTTAACTCTTAACAAGGTCTGTCTCCTAATAGGGACTGTGTACTGTAATGTTGTAACAAGCTCCTAACAGGGCTAATATCTTTTAACAAGGATACTATACTCTCAGTACATCATTTGTGGGTGTTAATTCCCACTGGGGTTTTACCTTTAACAGGGTTTCTTCATGAACAAATCTTGTGTTATGGTGTTGTCTATTACTGTGTTATTATTTGCATTTGCTAATATGGTTAATAAAGTTTAAAGTTTAATAATCTATACTACAACTGATTCACCCCCCCTCTCAGTTGTCTTGTGGACTATTATTCCTAACAATATATAATTTGGATATTATTCTTATTAATAGATATATGTATGATATAAATTAGATCTTTTAGATATCTATTATAGAACATTCAGATGTGTATGTTTATCTTTCAAAACACACACATATATGAGATCTTATGCTAAAAACATTCAGATATAATATTCTGTGATCAATATTACTTCATTGCCACTTGCGAGTAATATAATATTCTAACTATCCTTCATTGTGTCTTATTGAGGTTGCTAACTTTTATGTCATACTAAAGATGATATTCTACCTACCATGGGAGATGTTGATTTCAATATATAAGAAGTGTTCATCGTGTTCGATAACCAAGATATATATTAGAATAACCTCTTCCCATGATGGTCAATAAATAAAACAAAGTTTCCAATTTATATATCATTCTTCTCATCGATTAGCAATCCATATGTTTTTGGTCATCCCCTTACTATTTTTCTAAGTCATACTTCTATGTAGATCGCGACCATTCTCTTCCATCGATGACGTTTCATGCGGTCTTAATTATTATTGTCAAAGTCAGTTATAATTGACTTATTACTAGAATTAACTATATTTAATGAATTTGATCTATGGTTTTGTTTATAAGTATTATCATCGGCTATTATTAGTGTCGTGTTATTACTGGAATTAACTATATTTAATGAATTTGATTTATGGTTTTGTTTATAAGTATTATCATCAGCTATTATTAGCTCCTACCTACGGTAGGTAACTATTGCATCAGTTAGATGCAAAATCTATTTTTAGCGTACCAATCAGATTTCTATTCTTATTTCCTAAAGTTTGAGAAATTTATCATATTTAATTTTTTTGAAAAATGCTATTGAAATTTATCATATTTAATTTTTTTGAAAAATGCTATTTATTTATATTCCTATTGGCTGACACCCAAAAAGGTAAGGAGAAAAATAAAATTTGATACATTAAATAGAAAAAATAAAAAAACCTCCTCATCATCGGCCATTATGTCATTTAATGTACATTTAATGCAAATTGTGGAAACCATTAAAGAATAATAAATGCTTTGTCCTGTAATTATGTTTATTATTTTTGTTCTTTGCATTATTGAGGCATTTCATATTTCCCCTTCCTAGTGCGTGCAGAGCCGAACGTAGAAAAAGCTATGATTTCAACATTACTTTGATTTTGTCGGCATTGTGACTATGGGGCAAAGAGTAGGAAGTGTACAAGGTCTGTGATAGGTAACCATTTATTTCATATCGTATGGTTTCCTTTCTTTGTAGGGTTTTCCTTTTTTTTTTATTTGAATTTTATCAATTGGATTTACTTCTTTCTAGTATCTTGAATTTGTTAGGGTTTTCACATTTCTTTCATCACAGGGCGTTGGAGATCATCACAAAATATATCGCAACTGTAGTTGTGCATTTGCAACCGCACTTTTCAAATTTGCAAACTCTTCATATTTTCAAAATTTCTATCATTCTGGTAAGAAATCGGTATTTGTCAACTTCTCTTCTCTTCTTCTTCTTCAGACGCGTGATTTTTTCTAACAATTGTGGCACTAGGGATGCTGGTGTCTATTCTATAAAAACCAAAAATGCCTTGCTTGTCTCTTCAAGCAAAAACCTCGAGAAGGCATTTCTTAAAATTAGGTTCCTATGCGTGTGAAATGAATTTTTTTTTCTTCTGTTTTCTTCGTTTTATTGAAAAGGAAGTTATGGGGTTCTATTTAACTTGCGAATATTTTTTATTTTCAAGAAGGGTTTTAGAATTAGGGCTTTTATAGGGGTGGTTGTTTTAGTGACAGGAGTCGTCGGTGTTGAAGCCCTAGCATTTAGGACTGTTTATAAGCCATTGTATGCATAACTTATTTTGCGCCTAAATCTTTATCAGATAAGAGACCAAAATTTATAACACAAGCTTATTTAAAATTATACACGTCAAAGATAGTCAAAGATAGTCTGAAGCAAAAAAAGCAGAATTCAATCCTAAAGCGAGTATAGTAACTGCAAGTTAGAGGAGAAAAGATCAGAACTACACCTGCAACAAATGACCCCTGTTTGGATCAATATTCTCTCATTTGTGCAGGAGACTTAAAAACATTGTACATGTTTCCACTTAAAAATTAATCAGATGTGAAATTCTTGATTACATGTGACTACCAACACATTCAGAAAGTTCTGCAAACAAAACTGTAGCTACAACTACAACTAAAAAAATGGATGAAATTTTTAAAAGCGAAGCTTCGTAAAGAACCATCGGTTCTTTCCTATCTTAAAACATTCTTGGAAAACATCTTTTACTCCCTGCTAGTAACACATTAAAGTTAATAGTTTGCATTTCCAATCAATAGAACTTTTGAATATCTATCATCACATAGAAAGAAACAACTGAAAAAATGCCATAATACGAAAATTTATAAAACTATAAAAAAAATAGACATGAAGATACTAATAGGAAACATAGAAACAAAATGTAGCATCTTTTACAAATATCAATCTAAATCAACTTTACTAGGTTACAGACCAATTCTGGCCAATGGAATGCCAAGCCCTGAATAAGGTAGCTCTACAAATTCTAGTAGTCCTCGTTGAGGTGTTATAATACATAATAAATAAATATTTTGATCCAAGTATGCTTTGGTTGCTACTTTCCCTTAAGCTATATGAGAAATTAAGGAATCATTGCCATTGTGAGGTGGTAGCCTCAATTTGTGCTGGTGTTGATGAACATCTTTGTGAGATTGCACAGTAGATATTTTTTCTTATATTTTCATCCATTTACCTCTGCATACTTTAGACATCTCAAATCGGTCTGTGGTTAGGATTTCATCAGTTGTTAGCTTGCCAGTTATGGATGATTCTGTAATATCAGTATCCTCATCTGATTTTGTGCCTGAAACATGGTTATCCTCTGTAGTGTCTTCACTTAAGGCAAATGCTTTTGCAGAATTGACATGACTGTTGTCCTTGAGACGTAATTCTTGCGTGTTGTAATTAGTTTCAATTTCCTCCTGGTTCTCAAAAACTACCTGAGACGGTGGCTCTTCCTTGCTTGAGAAGTAGATTGACAAGTGAAAGATTCACTAGGTTCCCCAAAAGCTGTACCAGGCATGTTCTTTTTTCCCTGCCATCTGTCCCATATCAGACAACTGTGCAAAATGGGAAACATTAACAAGGCACGTAACTTCCATCGTTTCCAGCTAGAATGCCGATTGGTGATCGCCATGGATTGACAGGTGTATAACATGCTTAAAATTCATAATGCTTAAAACTATATCCTTTTTTACTTTATATTTTTTAAATGTTAAATTAAAAAAAGATTTTAGCTTAATTTTGAAATCTATCAAAGTAATAAGTTTACATTTGTAAAATTTAAATAAATATTTTTTGTAATTTAATATATGTTTAAAAAAATTACAAGTTGTAATTATTTTTATATATTATTATAATTATAATTCTGAAATAATTTTATAATTTATAAAAATAATTACATAGCTAAAATAAGTGTAAAATTAAAACAAAAATAATGAAAAATGAAAAGATATTAAACCTTAAAATTAATGCTAGAAGTACTTGAAAAATACATTATGTGAAAAACACAAACTTTGAAGATAGCTAGGTTATAAAATAGTTGTTAAGATATTGAATAAATAAATAATTAAATTTTAAATTGTAATTTTTACATTAAAATGCAATATATTGAAAAAATAAGAAGCCAATTGATATATTCTAAGGTTTTTTTAAATTAAAATCCTAAAATTATTTATGATTAAATATTTTTTTTAATTAAAACCCTAAACATATCTATGATTTAAAAAACTAAAAACTAATATTTTGTATTCCTGAAATATTCTAATTATTATTATTAATATATAAATATACAAATGTTTATATTGATTGAATAATAATTAAAAGTGTCCATTTTCATGGTCCTACAAATTTGGCTCCCTTCATGTGGCTTCTACTAGTCCACTAAAAGGATTACTAAAAGATATTATGATGTCATTATACAGGAAAATTGAATTAATGATTAAAAAAATATAAATATTTTTAACATATTTTTTTCTATTTATAATTTGCAGTGTCATCTCTACCTCGAAGCATATAAAAACAAATGTACATAATCTATTGTGGACTTTCACTGTATCTAACTGAAATTCATTTCCACATTGCTACATGTGACTGGAATCATCCCTCTTTAGTTACTGTTTGTACTATCAGATCTCCTATCTTATTGTAATTGGGCTACAATAGGGAAGGCCGAAGGCTCCAATTTATAAACTGATAAATATTGATTTGTTTATAACCATTACAATGTATTAGCCTCACTTTTATTTAATTGAAATCAATAGACTACTTCTAGTCCTTTATTCAATTTCTTTCTTGTGTAAGTTTAGCCACTTCTATTTTCACTAAATTCAAACTAATAAGAGTTGATGTTACTTTGCTTTCTGGTACTTTTGGAGTCAAACTCTATACAAAATGTTTGCAAGTATATTGTTTTTGGTCAACTTCAAATATTCTTATGCTTTTGTGCCTTTTGATAAAGATCAATTTCCAATTTTAGTCCTCCATAATTTTGTCTTCCATAAGCAATGACAAAGTTCAATTGTTTGTGTGGCGAAGCACAATTATAAACATTTGTAAGAGTTTCATGCTTCATTAATTTTATGGTGTGATAATATTTAATCTAACAAGTCAAGAGACTTTATGTACATTTCTTAGTAAAATTTAAGAATTCATTTTACCGAATTTTCTAAAACAACTCTGACTAAAGAAATCTTCATGCTTTTGCGACATAGACAACAACATAGCCATTCACAAATTTAGCAAAAAGAACTTATAAAGAGAGAGACAACCAATTGGGTAACAAAAAAGTACATTGTAAGGTACTCACCTCATATTTCCTAGCATTTTTTGGGTGCTCTTTTCTCTAAAATATAGTAATCTATTTTATTTTCCAAAAAAAGGTATACATTGTTCCTTTACTCTTTAGCCAATGCTTTTGGTTTTACAAATATTATAGTAACAATATTGAATTCTACTTGAAAAAATCAGCAGCAAAAGACTATAGTAGTACCATCTCATTTACGAAGAACAAGATCCCACATTGTCTATGGAGAATTACAAAACATGCACATCTGTTAGAAAATTGGAAGGAACAAATAAACTAGACATACAAAATCCTCAAATTATAGATGTAGACAAATACAAAAACATAAATCAGAGTGTACAATGTAACATTGATGATGCACTAAAGAAACAAGGACTATATAGAATACACATATTTACATACAATGTCAGAGATTGCTTATTTGACTCCTTACAATTGTTACTACACAATACATATACATCAATTGAACTGCGCAATGGAACTATTGATTACTTCTTGACCTACCTCGAAAGACATGAACAAGAGGCAATTGACTCATTCAACCTTGAATTGGATCCCCAAACTTTATATGAGTTACATAAAGTTCAAGACATTGGAACATATTTACGAAGAATGCGATTGTCTGCAAAACCAATGACAACTAATACATAAATCAGACTATGGGGAGATATATTTTGTTTACATTAGTTAGCAAAGTGGTTAAATACAAATATGTGTTTGGTCATTATCAAGAGAAAAAAAGTACTTGCACTTCAACAAATCATCATGTACAGAATTATACTCATTGCTTTTCCATGATGCTAATCCACTTTCTAGACATTTTGAACCACTCCTACATTCTGAAATAGAAGATGTAGAAAACCAAAAATAACATTTTGAACCGGTATTACGTTCTGAAATACAAGATACAGAAAACCAACAATGAATATTTTTCAAACCAAAACAAAGAACAATAGGAAATGGATACCACATGCAAAGTGCAAGATTTACAAACAAAGAAAAGTCAACTATTTCCAAAAAAACCCAAATAGAGACAGATATAGAACAACAAAACAAAATGCAGCAATCATCATCACTCCAGATGGTGAAAAAAAAATAGAAGAAATACTAACCATGAATCCATGCAACCAACAATTTTCTTTGCCAACACTGGAAAAATGCCTACAAGCAGTCAACAACAACACCCAATACAACAAACACAACTGCACACATCAAATAAACTGTAGATACAGAAACCATAAATTGTGGATGCTGAAAATATGACAGCAATAGCATAATTGAAATTACCAACATCAATAAGACATTAAAGAAAGAGCTTGTACAATCACAAATACAATTTGTGCAAAACCCTCAACGAACAACTTTACATGAATTTAACAAATCAACATCCGAAAATAATGACATACAAACTAAAACAAATACAAAGAAAATAAAGATAGAGAATGTCAACAAAAAAAATATAGAAACAAATATTGAAGAAAAAAAAACCACAACTAGCATCGCTGCAGAAGCGGAAAACAATAATTAGAAGCAATAATTTGCATCAACCAATGCAATGGAAAAAAATGCATTCAAACAATGCACCAAACAAAAGAGAAATTTTAACAAACAAAATCAAACCCGATAAAAATAAAAAAATCAACAACAACAAATATTCCACTTCAAAAAGGAAACCAACATTATCGCCAATTGTTGTATTTGAAAAAACAATTCAAGACACACTAAAATACATATGTAGTATTTGTCAAATGTTGCATTTCAAGAAAGACGTTAGAATATTCAGAGATGAACAAAAACAAACTTATTACAAACTAGTCAAATCAACTAACAATATATTAAAAAATTCAATTTGCTGAAGATGCAATACTGCATTAAAGCAATCCATGCTCCCACACTATACTACGCCACAGAATATCCGAATCAACAAGTCATTGCAATATGTAGAAATATTAACGCAACTAGAGGAAAGACTCATATCACTAAGAATTTCCTTCGCCCAAATCTGGGAGTTGGGATATAGAAGATCTCAAATTGGCCTGACTAGTTCGATTATCAATGTTCTAGTAGACACCAACATTATACAAAAATCTCTGCCACTATCAACTAGTAATACAACAACAATTATTGTCTCCCTAAAAAGATGATTGGAATACAAAAATGTATTCCAAAAGGGCATGGTACGACTTAATTCATCATGCAAGCTCTTGAACAATTGACAAAAACAACATTATACAAAATGCAAGATGTACAACTCAACGAAGATTGGAAATAGGCTCTAGAAAGCAATAATGAAGTCGAAGAAAAAAATGAACTTCTTGCAACTGAAGTCGACTCTAAAAGTGACATAGACCAAGAACCATGCAAAACTTTGATACACGGATTTACTGAATCTATACATATACACAAAATGCAAGACAAACTAATAGAAATAGCGTTTGGACAAGACCAATACCCTATTGGAATATTTAAAGAAAAATTTGCAGAAGAAAAGAATTTCCCATCATTGATCTTTAGCAATCCACGTGATGATGACATTGTCAAAAAATTTACATACCAAAAAATTGCATAATGGGAAATGACACATTCACAAAGGCATTTTGCATTTCACATAACTAACCTATTTTTCAAAACCACCAAGATACTCATACACCAAGTTATGTCAACAATGTGGATAAGAATTCAAAAAGGCCAGCTAAAAGGAAGAAAGCTATTAGTAAAGGATGTCAAGCACAAACCAAATTTGGAAAAAATACTGAAATCAAATATCGACTATGTTGACTTCAAAAGAATTAGAATATCTCCAGACTATACACAAAAACTAAATTTTTTTTTTTGCAATGATACGAAAACTAGGACCACCGACTTTTTTCCTCACCTTCACTAGCGCTGAACAAAATTGGTATGCTCTCACAAACACACTTGAAGAACTATACAACACTTACCATTCAACAAAAGAACAAAATTTAAATTCCAGGAACCAAATTGAAAAATACGAACACATCAAAAAAGATCCAATAACTTGTGCACGTTACTATAGACATCAGATCAATGCACTTAAAAAATTGATATTTGCAGATCACTCTTTCTTTAGAAATGTATTAGACTATTTCTCAGTAACTGAATTCCAAAATTGAGGAAATGAACATGACCATTTCCTCATATGGGTAAAAGATGCACCTATCTATGGAAAACAAAGCAATATAAGCATAGTAGAGTTTGTAGACAAGTACCTTACATGTTCAACCGAAGATTTTGAACCAAGCATAGCCATACTACACAAGCATCACCATACAAAAAATACAGGAGATCCAAAACAACACACTGTAGATACAATTTCCCATTTTTGCCAATTAGCAAGACTACAATACTTGAGCCATTACCTGAAAAAAATGAAACTATAACCTCAATTGCAAACAATATTCTATGCAAACTTCAAAAAATAAGCTATGATATTTCATTCACATTTCAAATATTCCTAAAAGAAATAGAAATGACTGAAGAAGACTACATAATAGCTTTAAGGTCAACAATCCATAGACCCACCCTTTTCCTCCAAAGAAAGCCTTCACAGATATGGAATAATAGCTTTGCCAAAAAAATCTCGTATCTCTAGAAAGCAAATACAGATACACAATTTGTGCTAAATTCATATGCCGCAGAAATGTATTGCAGCTCCTACATGGCTAAAGTTGACAAGTCAATGACAAATACATTTAAAAGAATACGCAAAGACCATCAAGAAAACAATATAGATGAAATAAAAATGATAAGCAAACTTGGAAATTCTTTATTGAACTTCAACAAATGTCATCCCAAGAAGCATATCATCTTCTTTTATCGCTACCACTAAATTATAGCTCTAGAAAATGCATATTTATTGACACAAAATCTGACAATGACCGCACATTTATATTGAAACTTGTCAAACAATTAAACAAAGAAGTAGACAAATCTGAAAATGTAATGTGTAAATCACTAGTGGACTACTACTTAAACCATCCTCACACTATTGGTAACATATGTATAGCTGAATTTGTCTCCAAGTAAAGAAAAGACGGAACCAAAGGTGAACCAAAAACTAAACCAAATGTTATACGATTTGTTAACTTCAACAAACATTTTGACTTAGAGAATAATTGTAGAGAACAATTATTACCATATGTACCATTCACAATAAGTGAAGACACCTTGAAACAAAATTATGACTCCTGGGATAAAGCCTCTATACACAATGAAACAATAATCTACATCAATCGTGCAAAATTTTGCTATGACATAAAATCCACATGGGGTGACATTGATAAAGTTGTTGATGAACTAAAAAAAGATGATGAGAACAATGAAATCATGTGCTTAAAAACTAGAATAACCAAACAAGATGAGCAGTATGACATACAAGAAGATACTAAAACTACATTAATCCATAGAAGATTCAATAATATGGTGCCAAAAGTATTTGAAATCGCACTACTCCCACAAATTATGGACAATGACGAGTACTATAAATTAAGGAGAATGTTAAATAGAGAAAAAAAACAAATTGTCAAGGACATTTCAATGAAAAAGTTAAAAGACCTAAAAACTCCATTGCATTTGTTCTTGACCGGAGGAGCTGGAACTAGAAAGACATTCACTGCAACAACCATTTACCCAATCCCTTATCTAAATTTACATAAATTGCATTGATAACAATCCAGACAAACCAAAAGGCCTAATAACTGCATATACATCAAAAGCAACATACAATATAGGTGGAACTACATTGCATTCAACATTTCACATATCATTCAAAAAATCTGAATTTGTTCCCCTAAACACATAAATTTTGGATAAAATGTCAAAGAACTACAATCGATTACATGTACTCCTCATTGACGATATTTCATTAGTAGGCTCAACATTTCTACGCTACATTGATAGACATTTACGTGATATAATGCAATTACCTAATGTATACTTTGGCAACCTTGACACAATTTTCTATGGATATTTTTACCAAGCACTACTTGTACTTGACTCTATTGTCTTCGACAAAAAACTAGGTACAACAAAATTAATGCCTTATAATTTTTGGAGAGACAATGTGAAGTGCTACTCATTGGCCACTACAATGCGATAAAAGGATGAACAATTCATCTCAATTTTGAATAGAATACAACTAGGTCTACAAACCAATAATGATATACAATACCTCAATTACATTTTCTTACGGCCCCCACCCATTGATCCAAAATTTCCCTACCTATTTTATACGAAAAAGGCTGTTGATGCACATAACAACAATATGCTTTCTATAGTGTCTGGCGACCTTATCATATTAGAAGCAATTGACAACAAAGATGATAGCTACAATGCAACATGCCTATACAATCATACAACAACTCTAACAACTCAAATAATCCTCAAACCAAATATTCTTGTAGAAATTTTTGTAGGAAACTACAATACACAAGACGACCTTGTAAATGGATCAGATGGAATATTTAAGGCATACACAAGACAAAAAGAACTTGATATAGCTTGGATACTATTTAATGATCCCAAAATTAGGCAAGAAGAAAGGAAAAGCCTAGCTTGATACTATATTGAAAACATAAACAAATTTTGGGTTCCCATACTCCAAATTACTAGGCCCATCCAAAAAATATTCACAAATGAGAAAGTAAGAATTAGAAAACAATGCCCAATACAAATAGCGTGTGCTCAAACAATTCACAGGTCACAAGGACTCACAATGCAAGGACTCACATTTGACCCAAATGGTATAACCCAACATGGATTAACATATACAACACTATCACGAACAAGAACCATTGAATCATTATTTCTATTAATCCTTTAAATGAAAAAAAGTTTAAAGTCAGAAAAAATAAACCTTGAAATGTCTCACCTACAATCACATGCACAATGGAAACTTGAAAATTGTATTACTTGTTCAATTGATACATCACACATACTAATTTATACATTAAACACTTGTAGCTTTAAATCTCACTCATATGACATTATTAATGACTATGATCTAATGTCCTGTTAACACTTTTTATTATAGAATCAATATATAGCAGTAAATGCTTGACTCTTTGATTCCCAATTTAGATTCATACAGGGAAAAGGATAATTAACAAGGATAAAATCCTTCTACACTTTGGGCTCCACAAACCCAGGAAGGTGCACCTATACTCAGATTCACTGCTTCACAGAAAATCTTATGGTGGATCAGGGATTATTAATCCTTCTTCTTTTTAGGCCACTTGGTGTAGGAAGGTTAACCTATGAATTCAATCCTTAAGGAATCACCATAATGAAATGTATTTCTCAATACACTTAGCTAGACATGTGTACTCTAAATAATAGAAAGTAAAAGATTATTCAATATTTGATTGATTTGATGATAACAACTATTCTTCAGAACTTGACCAGTGCCTAATCTTGGGCCATAGAGTCACAATGAAACATACATTCACCAGAGACAATTAATTGAAACACAAGTAAAATTTTAGATGAAATGCCTTACATACCATCCTCTCACTCTCAAACTCCTATATAAAATTCCTGCATAAAACCCTAACCCTCTGGAACTATTTGCAAGATTTAAACTCTCCTTGAGAGCAACTCACAAATAACAACACAGTTACCTAATAACTAGTACATTTAAAATTCCTTACAAATTAAACATACAAGAGAAGAATATAAATGCAAAAAGACATCAATGATATGAGACTGGAAATTCCATTGTATTTTATTAACGATCTTGGTTTCAATACATTCAAATTGTTTGAAAGCTTAAAACTTAGACACTATTCAAAAGTCTGCCTTGTAATTTTGATTTTACCATCCCTTACAATATGTTACAATTTTCTACTTATAGCCAGCATTAGTCATCTTGGAATCCTTAAATATCACAGATGCAACAAGCTTCGGATGACTAAGCCAATCCTAAAGACACTAAAAGACAAAACATTCAGTTAATCCTTTTAGCGGTGGAAAGAAAAAATCTATTTATAACTAAATTTGGTCTTCAATATTCATCTAGCAGGCACCTTTGTCTGTTGATATTCAACATAACTCTAGATAATTGTAACGAGACCTAGTGATTGTCATTCCAGGATAACCTACACTAGTCTTTGAAGTAGTCATTCTCCCTGTGCTCTGAGATCAGGTGCCAGGTGTCTTGTTTACTTTGTATCTAGAATGTCTAAATCCATGTCCACAGCCTTCTTCTTCTTGGGTTTTGTCAATGTGTCCCATGCTGTGACCTCTGCCTCAGTTGTCTAGTTGAAGGTTTGAATGTTCTCCAGCTTTGTCTTCAATCTGTCCCATCTGGCATCTGTTATGTTCTTGACATCAGTCACAAACTTATTAAAGTTTGTTTCAGCCTTAAAGGCTTCATCCAAAAGCTTTTTGTATCTTTCCATATCAAGCTCTCCCTTATTAGAGATATATATATCTTCATTTGGCATCACATTATCAAACTCAGTGATCCATTCCCCTAATGGCTTGATCTGGTTATCATCTGACCTAATTGATGGTACAAATCTATTGTACTCTGGCCTGAACATCTTCATTCTGGCCTCTATTTGATTTACTTTATATTTAAATAAAGATAAAGTGAATCCCATCTGCTCTATTTCCTCCAAGACTTGGACAACTATTTCTGGTAGATAATCTCCTAAAGGTTTCAATGATGCCAACATTTCAAAAATGCTAGTCCTTAATGACCATGTAGCATAATAGGGGTTCAAAGTTGTTACATAATTTATAACCTGAGCATGTAACCTTGGTAGTTTTCCATAAGCATCAAATACTATATCTTCCTTATCCTTCAAAATATTTATCCTGTGCTAAATAATTTGGAGCAGGGCACCCCCAATTACACTATTGTGCTCTCTGACTGCCTCCTCTGTTCCCCATGTTGCCAACTCTATTTTTATTTCAACCTCAACTACCTCTTTAGGTTCTGCAGGAGAAACCTCAGGCTTTTCCATCAATTGGTGTGTTAATTCTTTAATCATCTTATCCTGATTATGGATCTATATTTTACACAACTCCCTATCCTTTACAATAGCACTTGTTTCACTTGTCAGTTTGCTTGATTTTTATGACAATTGGGTTGTTTTAGCCTCATTGAGCTGAGAAAAATGTGTGAGAACTTGGGAAATTTCCAAGTCTCCTATGTTTTGGAGGGACTAAACAATTTGGTTGCCAACCATTTTCTCCTCTATGCTTACCACTGATGGCTTTTGGTCTTTAGGGGCCAAGCTCCATATTGCTAGTGCCTGGGATTTTGGATTATATCTAAATCCCCTTACCATTTCACCAACCTAAACTTCTGATGATAATTTCACATCAGGATGCTTCCTAATTTGGTCTATGATGAATGCAAAAGCAAGATCCCATCCTTCTACTAGCAACATCCCATTGGCTTTTACTAGTTTCCAGGCCTCCTCAGGTGTCATTTGTTTTGATTCAGGATCATAATCCTGTATCTCTTGCAAAGATTCCTCTGTGACTGGTTAACCTCCTACAAATTGCAACTGTTCTTGCACTTTTATGTGTTTATTCCAAATAAGGAACTCCTTGAATTCTTTTTTCTTGATGAAGTTATCATCACTCAAAAATTCATGTTGTTGGATTGTTCTCTCAGCAGTGCAAGTAAGTAGAGGCAATTCAATTTTTTCTTGGGTGTCCTTTAAAAAATTCTTACCTTTTCTGATTTGGTTTCTAAGCTCATGATCATAGGCTCTATCCCCTGGGATAAGAGCACCTATTCTATCCCTTTTCTTCTCTCTTTTCTATGAATGATCCCCAAGTTCCACTTTCTGCTTTTTGAGTGGGGGCTCCTCTCTCACCTCAGTCTCTGGGACTTGTGTCAAGTTGATAACATTGTTAGCTTGTTTGACTTATCTTGGTTCTTCTTCTATCATTTTTTGATCCATGGGAGCGGGGTTATGAATATAGTATTCCCATTCACTATCATCTTCATACTAAGAAGTGTATTCTTCCTTCTTATCCTTTTCCACCATTATATCTTCTAAATGATTACACAATAAAGTGTGAGACTGGATCATTGCATCAAGCCTATCCAAATAGGGCATTTGTGGGAAAAAACCACCAAAGGTGGATCCCTTTCTATTCACTTGCCTCTCCAAGTCCATCAATTCATTGAACTTTTTTTCTCTTATGTCAACTTCCTCATCCTCCATCATATTTCTGATGAGGTCCTCTTCCATGCACTGTTCATTCTCTTTATTATGTGGAATGGAAGGGACAAGCAATTTTATAGCACTCAGGATGAAACCCTTCGTGTCTACATATCTACATAGGGAAACATTCATTCTATAATGGTTCATCCATGTATTTATCAGGTCTATAGCCCCTTTCCCAATTGTGAACCACATACTTTGAATTGTCTTGGGGTAAATGTTCCCTTTCTGTGGGGAGCAAGATGTTCTTTATCTATCAATATTAAATGCCAAATGAATTCCATGCCAGCAATCCTAGGTGGCACATGGAATGGGAGAATGTAGGGTGGGTATGAAAAACCATATACCCTTATTATTTTATAATTATTCTCACAGAAGAAGTCCCCCCAGTTGTGATCTCTAGGCCATCTGTTTACACAATCACAAGGCCTCAATAATTGTAAAAATTTTACTGGTAGCCTTTTTTTGTCAATACCAATAGCCCTTAGAATCGGGTATACCATCTAGTTTTCAAAAGAACAGAAATCATTATCTCAAGAATTATAATTCCACGCCCTCAAAAAGAATTGGATTTGGTTGGGTTGATTCTGAAAGAACCTCTGTGGTCTCAAACTGTCACAGTTCATCAAAGGGAAATTGTATTACAAAATCAAATGTATCAATACTAAATACTGCATAAACCTAGGGTTTGCCTCCTTTTTCTAAATCTACACAAACCCTTCATGCATTCTATCTATTATATACTAGATGTAGTCATAACTGGTGTTGATGTGAGGGATCTGCATGTCTAGAACAATCATGAGGATATCTAAACTAATCCTCTCAGCTCCTGCATCTACTCCCAACACTCTATATAGTGCATATGCAATCTACTGGACATAAAAATTCAAATCCTTGTAAAAATAAGGAATCTCCCCTGGGATAGGTGCAATATAGTTTTTCATTTTCTTGGAGACATGATTATCTTTAATCAATTTTGCTGCAACCCCAGACTCCCTGACATATCTGTTCTTCAAACTCTGCAAATTTATCTCTGTAGTCATAGGGTAATAGACATCAAAGGATTTCATGAAAGAATTTCTATCTAGGGTTACCAAGGGTCTCCCATCATCCTTTTTAATTATCTTGGTGAGGGGATCATATCTATTTTCTAACTCAAGAATAAAGTCAACATCCACAAATACATCAGGAACTATTAGCTTGGCCAATCCACAGGTCCAAGGGTTTGAAATTGGAATGGCTTGATCACTATTTCTCCAAAAATAATTATACAAGGAAAATCTCAAAGAACCTGGGGTCTTAGTATCCCTAATACATGATAAATCATTGAGGAGGATATTAGCACTTGCTTTTATATTTTGGGTAGATCCCGATAGTAATTGAAGAAATTCATTAGAGTAGTTCCTTTTGCCTTTTGTATTTTCTCCACTTCATCCACTGGTTGATGCCACACTGAGTGCTTGACTCATTTTCTCTATTCTATTTTGCTCACACCTTTTCATTGATATTGAAACAAATGTCCTCCAAACCCTTACTAGAGAGCTATCAACCACTTAATTCTCTGTAGCTTTGAAAATATGAACAATGCAAAACTCACCAATTTTGAATTTTGGATCAACTATACCGCCAATTAGCACCCTTCTTTCAACAATGGCTGCTTGAAAATCTTATTGCTCTTAGGAAATGCTAATCACACAGAAGACTTATGCATTGAAATATCAAAGGCTGTTGAAGTAACATGACAATGGACACACTTACTTATAATTATAAAATCAATGCAAACATCTCTTCAAGACTTACAGAGTTACAATCCATCACTTCTTTCATAAGTTTACACATGGTGACATAAATTCAATTCCTAGCCATAGCCTCTGAAAGTGACATAAAATCACATTCGAATGGGTGCCTTTTCTTAAAAACCTTATTAAATTCACAAAGTTCAAATTTTATTGGTTGTATTTCAACTACTTTTCCACCATGGCATTCATTCCTTACTTCTCATTGGCTTGCCACTGTACCTTCTGGCGGCGAGGAAAATTCATCTTTTAACTCAGGTTCATTTCCAACAACCTCACGACTATGTATCTCCTTGTCACTAAATGATTTCACTAACTGTAGTTACCTCAAGAGATCATGCGACTGCAGCTCTTTAAAACTTCACTTTAACCTTTGGTTCCTATGTGGAGATTTAGCGACCACACCTTAATCTCTTTTGATGACATATAACTGATTGAATGTTTGATAATATTAAGTTGAAGATAATGCAAGGCATTAAATCAATTAATGGTTTGTATTTTCATTGATGTCAACTTGATATAGTCTGTATGGTCATGTACATAATGCCAAAGACTTCAGAGAATCAATGGAACAAAGGTTATGCTTCCAACAATGCATAAAATTCAAGTATTCACTAAGTGACAGACAACACCGATGGAGTGCACACCATCGGTAAAGCCCAAGAAGAAAAGTCATAGTGATACCCAACAAGAAGAAGATAGTGTTGCCCGATGAAGCAAAATCATAGGATGCCCGACAAGCTAAAAACAAAATTGCCCGACAAGTAAAATCCAATGATGCCCGACAGATGGAGATCCCAAAGCTGACTGAAGTCACACCAATAGAACTGGCAGTTGTAACTGACGAATAACTGAAGAGTTGACCGACGGAATAGAGAATTCAAAAAATAAAAAAATATCTAGCTGGCAAGAGCTAAAGATAGACTTAACTGGTTGTTTTCATTATTTTATTTGACCAGAGTTAAGTGATTGATTTAAAGAAGATTTGTACAGTTGGAAAAAAGATAACTACAAGATAAATCAGGAGTTATGCTTTAAATCAGAATGGTTGGATTGTTTTTTATGCCAAGAATCAAGAATTAAGGAATATCATGTCTATATAAGAGACAAGCATTATTCATTTTCAAAAATGACATTCACGAAAAAGGGATTAAGGGGAGTGAATAAAAGAAGATGCTGAAGAGAAACTGATGAAGGATAATTTCATACAGTCCTGATCAATCAAGCTAAGGGAGAGCTAAAGAATTCTATAGACACTGACAAATAGTGAGCACAACATCACAGAGCATAAAGTGTGGAGCACAAAGAATTGAATTGATATATTGATCAGAGAGGTAATGTACTTAAATAGATCTGAAAATCTAGAATTCAAGTTGCATTAGAAACAGGTCATTTTGTTTCAGTTTAACCATTGAAACATCAAGTCTCTTAACAGAGCAGGACTTAACAGGCTTCTATATATTGAGGTACATCCCAAGGAGTGCCAAAAAGGTTGATTCATGAAAGTAGCACTAGATTTTACTAAAGCCTATTTCCAGTCTAAGAAAGAGGCTGATTCAAGGATGGTAGCAAACTGAGTTGCCCGATACTAAGTGACAATCTATATGTATAAAATCCTCTAACAAGGTCACACCTAATAGTGTGTTTGTAACCTTTAACATGGTTGGATCTTAACAGGGCTCACTTCAGAAGAGTGGAAATTTGGGGTACTGGTCCCAGTGGTTTTTTCCCTCAATAGGGTTTCCACGTTAAAATCCAAGTGTTATGTGTGTATGGTTTATTACTTTACTAGTTTACATTTCACATATGCATTTTTGGATATATTGGTATACTCTGCTTATTTACTGTATTTTGGTAAATAGTTATACTGCATATCGGTAATCAAAGAGAATAAGGACAAACAAGGAAAACCGACAGACAGTTAATCATTATAAGTATTTCATGGCATGCATCTTGTAGGGACTTAATAATTTGAGGTTTATTTGATTGGTGGTTAGTGATTAAAGGATAAATTTTTGAGGCCACTGATTCACTCCCCCTCTTAGTTATTACTAAAAATTGGTATCAGAGCTTGTGTGATTGTAAGGAAGGTTTCAAGACCTAAGTCAAAGATCACAAGATGAACAGACGAGATGTGCCCAAGTTGAACAAAGATAATTTTTCTTCATGGAAAAGAAGAATAAGACTCCACCTATCAAGTATTGGTAATGATGTTACTCAATTACTTGAAACTAAATATGTGTTTCCCATAGGAGCACCAATAGTTGAAAAAATGAGAGAGAAGCATGAGCATAATGGCACGATGATAGAGCTTGCTTCCTCACTCTCTGATGCTAAATTTTAAGATGTCAAAGAATGAAAATCTGCAAAGCAGATGTGGGACAAATTGAAGCTTGTACATGGTGGTGACAAAAATGTTTTGAGAGCCAAGGAAAAAAGCCTTAGAGGAAATTTTGATGATCTCAAAATGAAAGATGGAGAAAACATCACTCGGTACATCACAAGAATTAAAGAGGTTGTCAATGCTATCTAAGGAGTTGGAGGTGTACTAGAGGAAGATACAGTGGTAAGTAAAATTCTAAGAACCTTACTGCCTACCTATGCTATTAGAGTATCTTCCATTCAAGAAATGAGAGTAGTAATAAATATAAATGTTACTCTAGATAGTTTAATTGGAAGACTGATTTCATTTGAAATGAATAACTTTGATAATAGTGTCTTACCAAACATAGAGTCTGAATTCAAAACTTCTATGAGAATAAGTAAATCAAGTCACAGAGACACTATAAGAAAAGATAGTGATAGTGAAAATGAAGAAGATGATCTTGATGAAATTGAAGCACTTATGGCCAGAAGAATGCAGAGAAGAAAAGGTAAATACAAAGGTAAATTAAAACTTGTTTTTTTTTAATTGCAAAGAGATTGGACACTTTTCTGCAAGATGTGCTAACAAAAGAAAAGATGACAGAAGTAATGACAGATCTTTTGAGAAAAGGTCTGACAGAGGTGATTACAGAAGCTACCGACAATCAGAAAGAAGAGATACTCGAGACTACAAGGACAAAGGAAAGAAGGTCAACTACCTATAAAAATGCAAGGATGGTGATATTGACACCGAAACTGATGAAGATATTGAGATGGTGTTTGTGGCTGTAAATGATGATTCAGATGATGATGAAGAAAGGTATGTAGAAACAACTCTCATATCTAAAATTAGTAAAAATGATGTTTGGATCATAGATAGTGGCTGCACTCATCATATGACTGGTGATAAACAAAATTTTGAGACTTTTGAATACTACAAAGGTGGATCAGTAAAAATGGGAAATGACACACCTTGTCTAGTTGAAGGTAGAGGAACAATAATGTTGAATAACCAGATAAAATATGAGAATGATTATTGGGTAAATGGATTGAATTATAATCTATTGAGTGTTTCTCAGTTGAATAACTTAGGTCACAAAGTAGCATTTGAAAATAAGAAGGCAAAGATCTTCAACAAATCTAGAAATCTGATTGGTACCGGTGAGCAGACAAAAGGTTACTTATTCTATCTGAATGATATTGACTCCACTTGTTTGATTGCTATGAATGAGGACATATGGTTGTGGCACAAAAGATTGTGTCATGTGAATTTTGACAACATGATTAGAATTAGAAAAAAGAGAAATGTCAGAGGCTTACTGACAATGACCAAGCCCGACAACATCATGTGTAAAAACTGTCAAAAAGGTAAAATGACAAAGTCTAATTTCAAAAGAAAAACTCATACATCTGATGCAATTCTAGAATTAGTCCATACTAATCTATGTGGACCTATGAGGACAAAGAGTTATTATGGAGATAGATATTTTATTCTCTTTGTTGATGATTACTCTAGAATGATGACAGTCATGTTTCTAAAAGATAAATCAGAAGCATTCAAGATGTTTAAATGGTATAAGGCTTTAGTAGAGAAACAAAGTGGTATGGGTCTAAAATGTTTGAGATTAGATAGAGGAGGTGAGTTTATATCAGATGAATTCACTAACTTTTGTAATGAGCATGTTATAAAAAGACAGGTTTTTGCACCAAGAACACCACAGCAAAATGGGATTGTCGAAAGAAGGAACAGATCAATAGTTGACTGTGCTAGAATACTAATGATAGAAAAAGGAATCACCCAAATATTCTGGAGAGAAGCTGTCAGCACTACTATTTACACACTAAACAAAGTACAACTGAAGAAAGACACCAAGATGAAACCTTATGAGCTATGGTATGGATACACACCGAATGTGAGTTATTTCAAAATTTTTGGCAGTCAATGTTATATCTTAAAAGATGATCAAAATGGAAAACTTGACACCAAGAGTGACGAACGAATTTTTCTAGTGTATTCTACCAAGAGCAAGGCTTACAAATGTCTAAACAAAGCCTCTAACAAAATTATTGAAAGTGCAAATGTAAAGATAGATGAATTTGCAGAGAAGAATGAACAAGAAAGCACTAAAGAGCTAGAG
>MU223598.1:1772971-1816586 GCA_018584345.1 Thuja plicata | reverse complement strand
GATATTCAAGAATAAGCTGAATGAGAATGGAGAAGTCACAAGGAACAAAGCAAGACTAGTATGCAAAGGGTATGCACAAGAGGAAGGTATAGACTATGGAGAGACCTTTGCACCTGTTGCTAGGCTATAAGGAGTGAGAATAATACTTTCTTATGCTGCATACAAAGGATTCAAAGTATATCAAATGGATGTCAAGTCAACATTCCTAAATGGAATACTTGAAGAAGAGGTATACATTGAGCAACCAGAAGGGTTTGTAGATCCATGCAAGAGGAACATGGTATGTAGACTTCACAAAGCCTTGTATGGATTAAAACAAGCTCCTAGAGCCTGGTATGAATGACTTCATTCCTATCTAATAAGTATTGGATTCATAAGGACTAGTGAAAATAACAATCTTTATTTAAAAGAAGATACTGATGCTAACACTTTGATTGCTGAAATATTTGTTGATGAAATCATATTTGGAGGCAATGATATGCTATGCAAACCATTTGCTAATGAGATAAGAAAAGAATTCAAGATGTCTATGTTTGGAGAGATCAATTTCTTTCTTGGTCTATAGATCATTCAACTAAGTGAAGGTATTTTCATTACGCAGTCCAAATACATCAAAGAGGTCTTGAAGATATTCAAGATGGAAGAATCCAAACCAGTTGGAACATCGATGGCTATTAGAAGTAAGTTGAAAAAGGAGGACAAGAAAATAGAGGTAAATCAGACTTTGTACAAATCAATGATTGGAAAACTCATGTATGTTGTACACACTAGACCAAATATTGCACATGCAGTATGAATTGTTGCTAGATTTTTTGCTAACCCCAGGGAATCACATATGACTGCTGTGAAAAGAATCCTAAGATATCTAAAGAATACTGAGGAATTCAGCTTAAGATATAGAAGAGAAGGCAAATTTGAAATAAAGGTGTCTACCAATGCTGATTGGGCTAGAAATCTTGATGACCGAAAGAGCACAACTGGAGGAGCATTCTTTATGGGTGACAGACTTGTCATGTGGATCAGTAAGAAGCAAGGATGCATCTCTCACTCTAGCATAGAAGCAAAGTATGTTACATTGCTGCTACAAATTGCTCAAATATTGCATGTATCTAACAACTGCTGGAAGGCATGCATATGAAAATATTGGAACCAGTGGTCATCTATTGTGATAACACTAGTGTAATAAACATTTCCAAGAATCCAGTCATGCATGCAAAGACTAAACACATTGCAATCAAGTATCATTATTTGAGAGAAAAAGTTCAAGAAAAAGAAATGACGCTTGAGTATGTACAATCAAAAGAACAGTTGGCTGATATCTTCACCAAGCCACTGCCCAAAGATACATTTGAGTACCAGAGAAAGAGACTAGGGGTCAAACCCTTGTCTACCAGTCAGTAAAAGACTGAAGGCTGCATCAACCTATATATTATCAGAATATCAGAAATATTGATGCAAGCAAACATAAGAACTTCAAAGCTACATCTATATACAGAAAGGTATATATTAGAACCAAGCACAAGAGCATAATGTTGTATTGCTGATGGATAAGAAAAATTCAAGGAATATATTATGGATAAGAGGAGAATGATTGCTTGACATGAGTGTCAAATATTTAAAACAATTGGCAATAGACACTATTTAAATATTTGATTGGCATTGTTGTCAAAGGGAGAGAGATTAGCCATATTATCACATTCTTCTAAGAAAAGGAAGAGAGTTATCCATTATCAGATCAGTCCAATAGGGAGAGATTATATCCTAAGGGAGAGAAAATTGTATGAAAGATTACACCAAGAGAAAGTTGCTGAAAAGAGGACAAGACATCAAAGAAGAAATTGACACCTGAGGAGATTCAACACATCAGAAAATAGAAAGCTGCAAGAATCAAATCTAAGCTAAAAAAGAGCTTACCGAAGTTTAGAAATTTATCGATTATCAAACAAAGATTGGTAGTTGATGAATCTCAACAATAGTATTTCATATTTTATTATAAATAGTATAGTGTGATAATATAAGTTTTGTTGCCATCAATGCCAAAGGGATAGATTGATGACATATAACTGATTGAATGTTTGATAATACTAAGTTGAAGATAATGCAAGGAATTAAATCCGTTAATGGTTTGTACTATCATTGATGTCAACTTGATATAGTCTGTATGGTCATGTACATAATGCCAAAGACTTCAGAGAATCAATGGAACAAAGGTTATGCTTCTAGCAATGCATAAAAGTTAAGTATTCACTAAGTGATAGACAACACCGACGGAGTACACACCATCGGTAAAGCCCAAGAAGAAAAGTCACAGTGATACTCAATGAGAAGAAGATAGTTTTTCCTGAGGAAGAAAAATCATAGGATGCCCGATGAGCTGAAAAGAAAATTTCCTGACAAGTAAAATCCAATGATGCCTGATGGACGAAGATCCTGAAGCTGACTGAAGTCACACCAATGGAATTGGTAGTTGTAACTGATGACTAACTGAAGAGTTGACCGATGGAATAGAGAGTTCAGAAAATGACAAAATATCTAGCTGGCAAGAGCTAAAGATAGACTTAACTGGTTGTTTTCATTGTTTTATTCGACCAGAGTTAAGTAATTGATTTAAAGAAGATTTGTATAGTTGGAAAAAATATAACTATGAGATAAATCAGGAGTTATGCTTTAAATCAGATTGGCTGGATTATATCACTGTGAGATCATCTCTTAATCCAATGACTGTCACTAGATCTCCTAAATTTTAAGTTAAATCATCTTTCTTCATGAGATCAGATGATAATGTAACATAATAACTCAGCTTTAACCTTGGTTGAATCAAGAGACCTTGCAACTATATGAAATCAATGTCACCTGATATTTTTTTAACTGCAGAGTTTATCTGGAGATTTCCTGACTATCATTAGATTAAACTTTTGATCAACGGTTGTCGCTAGGTCTCATGATTCATAACTTAACTCACTTTTCATCAGGAGATAAAGTGACCAAAGGGAATCTTTAACCATTCACTTACTCATCAACCATAGATTAAATCTGGAGATGATGCGACTGAGTAATCTCAAAGTTGCCACAAGAATTTTCTAACCCATGTTAAATCTGGAGACAACCCTTGACCACTGGATCAACCTTGCATCTGATGGTTCTCGCTAAATCTCATGATCTTTGAGGAAAACCCTAATTTCCTATGATACTTGGTGACTGTAGTCTCTTGATCACTTGATATCTAACTCAACCCAACTTCCTTCATGAGATCAGGTGACAACACAAAATTTTAACTTTGCCTTAACCTCAGTTAAAACTGGAGATTATGCGACCAAAGAGACCACCTTGAACTACATCCGAGCCCACCACGAACATGTGGCACACTATCTTAATGAATTTGATCACCGGTCATTGACTTAACCACAAGCTAACCCTTCTTCTAACCACGGTCTACATTTGGCAATTAGGCGACTAAATAATCTCAAAGTCGGGAGACAAATTTTCTCTAGGGTTACATCATGAGACTTCCCAACTACCTCAAGATCTTGATCTGAATCAATAGTTTTTGCTTGATCGCCAGATCACATAATGTATATGCCTTTCTTACAGAGATCACCCGACTAAAGGGAATTGCTAAGTCTCATAATTATAAGGAATATCTGATTTTATAAGGAGACTTCGTGACTAGCATGAGACAGGAAATACAACACATGCTTTAAGTGACTTAAGTGGCTTGAAAAAGTAAGTTCAAATTAGAAGGGTTTTTGAATGAACTAGGTTTTTTTTCCATTTTTGAGCAGATATAACCAAGGACTTAGGGTTTTTTCCCATTTTCAACTAGCTTAAGGGCTAAAACAAAATTTGCAGAGGCACAGGGACAATTTCAAACATGACTTTAAACCCTTCGATCGTAGGTATGACAGGAAACTTAAAAAATTCACGAGGCAGATTCAAAACATGAAATATTACCAACATGTCCTATGACATTTTATGTTTACAAGAGGTGCACTTCCTTCCTCCAGAT
This sequence comes from Thuja plicata, assembly GCA_018584345.1. Classification (NCBI taxonomy): domain Eukaryota; kingdom Viridiplantae; phylum Streptophyta; class Pinopsida; order Cupressales; family Cupressaceae; genus Thuja; species Thuja plicata. The sequence continues at coordinate 1,812,580 of MU223598.1, read as the reverse complement.
ACTAACATCCTTTTTGAAAAATACAATACTTATTCAATGTATCATATACATGGCCTAACAATTCTTACTGCAAAAAACATGTTGCATACGAATATAAAACAACATAGAACAACAAATGTTGAAGCCTTAACAATAACACTATGCCAAATCACCAATGAACTCAACATCTCCAACATTTATGCAAGGCCTAATGCATCAATTACAAAAATAAAAAAACATCATGACTGAAATTGTCACATACCATAGTACAAAAAAAATACTTTATATTGTAGGAGATCTCAATATGGACATGTCCAAAGAAAATGCAACCACAAGAACACTTATTAAACATATGAAAAAATACAATATACATTTCATGTTAAATGAAACACACAATATAAATAGACCACAAATTTACCATGTGTGGACAAACTCTCCAACAAACATATGCTCCATTTACAAAATAGAGGCATATTGGATAGACCATCTTGCAACTTTTATAAACATTCACAGTACAAAATACAATAATTAATAACTAGGCACATTAATTTTTGATTCAATCATACTTTTTCTATAAAAATGTAATGCTTCCCACATCTCTGACAAAATTCAGGTCCTTGAATTTGATTCCCGCAATAACAATGAATCCAGAAAAGCAACCAGCAAATCAAGTAGAACCATAGGAAGAACAATTACCAAAAAGGTAATTAAGCTAAATATTTTATTTTTTTCCATGTTTATACAGATCTGTAAAATCAACAAGATCTTTCTCTACTTGTAATAGGACTAAAATAACCAACCAAAATCCCATATCAATTGAAGACCTAAATGCAAGAAAAGTAGGAGCTACTTTCGAAGGTGACGTGCTAGTAGTATATAAAGTTGTGCTCGACAGAGCCACAAAGACAAAAGAAGTTTTGTGCTCTGACTTAACATACTCAAAAGGTGAAATGACAATAACACTAAATCTAACTAGTGACCTCATCCATAAGTATGAAGATAAAATAATCCCAGGCAAGGGAATAGCAATAACATGCTTTGAAATTGCACCATGAATAGATTGTGATCATGGAGACAATGATTTCATAATGATTTTAAAACAATCAGGAACAATTGAAACAATAACTACTCTTTCACATGAATACAAATTCATTCTAGGTACAACTATACAACAATTGCTCACAAGCATAGCCGATTTCCCAATTGGAACAATAGGTGCAGTTGTTGTTCGAACACACATAAAAGGTACTCAACACGTACTTGACATCAAAGATGGGTTCCATGATATGTACCAAGCACCGGTAAAGTTATTCACTCTACCTTTCTCTCTTTCTTCCTTTATGCTTTCAATTTACACCATATAGTATACATTTGAAAACCTAACTTTACTACTGAAAAGCAGGTCTACATGCATCCAAATTTTACCCATCTATACTTTCAAATTGAGGAACAATTAAAAAAAATGAAATTCCAGACTTGCTATTTAGAAACAATGCTAAAAATGTCGATCAAAAAAATTCTCTTTGCACAAGTATTTCAACATTTATCTACAAGCTGAATGATAAAAGAACATTACAAAAATTGCATGGACTATTGCACACAAAATTTGAGGTATGTCTTTTTAAATTGTTTCCCTCTCCATTTCATTATTTCTCTTGTTTAAATCAGACTAATATTCAAACATTTGGTACAGGTTCTTGGAATCTTAAAGGTCACAAATGCATATTCCAATCCATTTCACACATTCTTCCCCATATGCAACAATAGATTCAAAACTTACGGTACACTTGATGGAAGAACAACTCATTGCAATAAATGTAATGAAGACGTCAGCTACACATATTCTCTACATCTGAAAACAATTATCAAAAAAGACAACAAACAAACAATCCACTGCTCCACAGAAAAACTATCATTGAACAACTATTGCCTAGTCTAAAAGACATGACTTATGAGCAGTACATCGGCGACAAAGCAACAGTTATATTCATGCTCCTAGAATTCATAGTAAATGGCAGGTTCACTTTGAACCAACATAACACTATCACATGTGCTATTGTGATTGATGAGTAGAAAATAAATATTACCACAAAGGTAACTATATTGCTACTCGTAATGCTCTTTACACTTCGCGGGTTCATTTTCTTTCACCTTTATTACACTGCTAATTTCAATTTAAAAAACCTTATTGCAAGTAGAATTTTTTTGAAAAGAATGGCAAATCAAGCAAACATCTCAGGTCATCGACCAGTCTTCTATATGCTTATATTTTGGTTCTACAACTATCTCCTAGATTTTTGTATTGAATAGCAGTCAAAAGAAACTTCCACACTCGACTACTATGCTTTACATACTTATAATGTACAAAAGATGCTACTATTCTCAGAGTTCCTTGAAGACGTGTACGATCAAATACTATATTCAAAATGCTTTTAATACTTAAAAAAAAACTATTTTTGGGGTTTACTAGTTCTTTCCACCTGCTTTACATATAATACATATACAATTGGCAATACTTGTAATGGCCATAGAAATCTACTATTCTTTCTCATTCAGACATTTTTTTTTCCATTAGATAAAATGCATTTATGGTTACATATTTTCTCTCAATTTTTTTTTACATCGATGCAATGATCATCAGTTGTTTTTGGTTATCTACAGTTATAGGCCTGCCTATAATCAATGAGTGCTAATGCTTTTATTTTATAGAATAGTATTCGGGTTATATTTTATTGAAAAAATTTCAGCATGCTACAATTTCTAGAGTTAAATACCGTGGGTGGGAACTGATGAAATGAAGTTTTGATTCAAAAATGCCTTGGTCAGAACTGCTGAAATAGAGAAACCATCACCTACAATAGGGAAAAATGGCTTCCCAAGTTGAAGGGTGTTAGTAGAAGTCTTCAAAAATAGCATTAGGCATTCCCCCCAAAATTTCCAGGCTACATGCATTACACTGGGGTCTGTAGGCTGAAATTGTGAATATCAACTATAACATATGAGAACGTTGGATGGTAGCGTGGGTGATAATCTCCTTTGATACAAGACAATTTCTTCTAGTTTTGTACTTACTCTTTTCATAATCTCTGACTTGGTGTATTTGTCACTAGCCCTAGGTCTACATATTTTCATGAAAATTGGGTACATCCTTCAATTTCCAAAGGCCTCAGCCAAGGGACGAGCTAACACAAATAAAATAAACTAAAATAGAATCTAAAGCTTTGATTTTTCATTTTTGAACTATATTTGACCATTTGTTTAACATGAAATAGTGTTAATTGTTAATCTCTAAGTTCTGTTGATGATTAGTGACCAACACTTAGTCATTCACTTAGGCAGTTTTAGTTGGCTATCACTGTGGCCGAGCAACATTGCCGAGTAGTATTCAAGTTACCGAGTTGTATCATGCTGAGCCGAGTAGGATACTTAGTGCCGAGCGACAGAGATGTTAAGTACCGAGCAGAACAATTTTATTTACATGTCTGAAATGATTCAAACTTCGAGGATAAGTGTTCAGGCCAACTTGTATAAAATTTTTGGGCCAAATTTTGTATGCATTTAATATTTTCCTACAGAGTGAGTTATGCATTTAATTGTTTTATCCTATGCATGACCTATTGTAATCATTAATTGTAATACCTTAGAGGTATGGGTATTAGATCTTGATCGTTGATCTAGATCTCGCTATCAAACTTGAATAGATATATAATATTGCTTCTAAACCCTATTTTGTAAGTGTGTGGAGAGAAGTGACGACTGCATTTTCAAGTAAAATGCACAGAGGGTTATTTTGTTAAGAAGCAGAGATCAAGCAGAGTGACAACATAGTGAACAACAGAGTAAAGACATATCAGATTGTGAGATCATAGAAGGTACTGGAAAGAGGAGATCCATCATCACCATTTGAGTGCATAATGAAGGATCATTACTTGAAACATTCTAATCATTGTATCAGGTGAAAATATCTTAATAGAGTGGTTCTAGTAGACCTTTCTAAATCTCCTAATAGAGTGCTTACTTTATTGTAAGTTGAAATCCTTTCACAGGGTAGATTGTAATGATCTTTAGCTCTTAACTGGGTAGATTGCATTTTGTAATCAACTTTTGTAGCCCTAACATGCAAACTTTATTGCTGCAATAGTGAAGAATTTTGTGGGTGTCATCCCCACCCCAGTTTTACCTATTTCGGTTTCTAGGTTACCAAGTTCTTGTGTTATGAGTTATTTATTTCATGGTGTGGATGCTATTTGATATTAAATTAGATTCATATATGTATGGATGTGGATCAGTTTGTTTTAAGTGTTTAAATTTGAAGATGTGATTCACCCCCCTCTTAGTATCTTGCTTTCCCATTATTGTATTTCCAACAATTGGTATCAGAGATTAGTTCTCTAGAAAGTCATAATCAGCTTGAGAATATAGATCTTGAGATGGAGATCTACAAGATGGGTAAAGTCATTGAGAATAAAAAGATTGATATTTAGCTAGCACTACAACAACTTGAGACAACAAGACAGGAATTAAAGAAGTCCTTGAAAGCAAGGAAAGATTTGGCCAAAAAAATGAGTGACACTCATTATCAGGAAGAGGACAGCACAAATCTATTTCAGAATGGAGATTCTACTGAGAGTGATGCAGCAATAGCAGATCTACTGGAAAAGAACAGTGCACTATGTGAAGAAGTCAAAAACTTAAAAAAGGAACAAGAAGCCCAATCAGTAAGAATGTGTGAACAGAAAAAGAAAGCTGAAGATGACAATGATATGGCAAAAGAAGATGAAATAATGATGACTATCAGACTTGATGAAAGAACACATGATGTACAAACAATGATAGTCAATCAAGTTGACATGGAAAATCAACTACTACTTGTGAATCAGGAGATCAGTAGGAAAGAATTGGAGATTGTAAATCTTAGCTTTGAGAATAGTCAGTTGAAAGATGAATTGAGATATGAGAAAGAACTTAACAACAGAGTGAATGATCCCAATGCAGCTTTGAGCTACTTTGAACAACTAGTGGAAGCATCAAAAAGACCTAAAGATTCTTCTGGATTAGGTCACACTAGAAAACATACAACCACTGAAGAAGGAGAATCATCTAAGACAGGTGGAAGAAGGTATGCAAAGCCAAGAAACAACAAACCTATTTTCCACCACTATGGGAAACTAGGTCATACAACAAGCATTTGCCGAAGCAAGAATGGTAAGTCCAATCCTAAAACCAAATTTAATGGTTATTGCTTTAACTATAATAAGTTTGGACATCAAGCATGTGAATGTAAGAGAAAGGCAAGCAATGCAGCTTCCACACCTAGACTCAATGGTAATTGTTATAACTGTCAAAAATATGGTCATAGAGCACAAGATTGCAGATCAAAAGGTAAACAACAATGGACATCAAAGGCATAAGAAAAATCACTAAGAAAAGGAAATACTTACAAGTGGGACTACAACACATGGCATAGTTGTCATTAGTTTGGTGAGTATGGACATGTTCTAGAAAATTGCATAAGGACACGTTTTAGAGGAAAGTCTAAGAGTTGGATGAATGGAAGCCTAGTTTGTCACAGTTGTCTAAAAATTGGTCATATAAGAAAATATTGTAAGACTAGGGTACCTGCTCCAACTATTGAGAAGATTAGAGCACAGATGAACCAGACATGGGTTAAGAAATTTGATCCATATAGCAGTAAAGTTAGTACAACCAAGGTCACCCAATCCAATGGATCAGGTGATCACTTCATCTCCTACTAAGAAAAAGAGGTATGTAAGGAAATGCATCTAAAATTCTTATCTTACATTAGTTCCTAACATGAAATATGCCAAAGTCCATATTTGCATATGTTAAGATGCACCAGGACATATGTTGAAGACAAAAATGCTGAGAAGAGCAAATTGCACTATAGGTGTCAAGCATCAGTCATGGACACTAAGGCCGAGTTCTTTAGTGTGTGCTGAATTTGTTGGCCGAGTAAGTTCTGTGATGGCTGAGTTTAGTAAGCTAAGTGGGATACAAGTTGTGTTAGAAAGCTGAGGATAGCTGGCTTGCACTAACTCAATGGGAAGAACATTTATTGCTTACCTACCTTGACCTTTCAAATCTATAAAGGATGAACAGTTTATTCTTCATTTTTACCTTGCGATTTTCACTATTTACAGAGCGATTGAAGTAGTTGCAAAATTGATCTTAACAAAGTTAGCATCAAAGAATTCATTAGCGTATCATCGGAAATCCTAAAGTGAACAGTATGAAGTGCTACTTGTTGAGGTACTCTGTTATTCATTTTTTGAACCCTAAATTCAAGATTATGGCTACAAGCTCTTCCACACAAGTCAAAAGTATGGAGGGAGAACAAGAGAAAATTCAGTTAGTACAGAGTGATGAATGTGCACCTCTCAATTTTCAAGCCATTCCTGAAAGTGAAATTCAGAGTGATTTGACTGGAGCTCTCTCATCCATTCCACCAAAGATAGTCATGATCCACGATGTAAGATCTTGTTACATGTTTAAAATTGGTGAAGTAGGTGATAGTGAATTGAGAAAATCCTACAACAAACTGTGTGTTGATGGAGTTCTGAAGGGAGAATTCAAACATTTAACTAACAAAGGGTTAAACAAAGGGTTAAGTCATGCTCTAGATTTCCCACAAGGTTTCAAAGATGAATGGATTAAGGTTATTCTTAGCTGAGTTCATGATATGTGTATGTGGTTAGACAATGGACCAGTCAAGATAACTAAAAACATGATTCATTGAGTGACTGGATATCCTTTTGTGAATGGGAAATATACAATGAGAGATAACAATAAAGAGGAAATTACACTGAACACTGGAGCCATATGTAACAATAGAGGTATGACTATCTCTACAATTAAATACCTAGAACTTGATTTTGGAGTAAGAGTAATTGCACATAAGTTCTATCAGTCGAGTCGACTTGGTAGTGTTCCTTGTACAACTCTTGACTAAGCATGGAAGATTGTTAAGAAGAATCATACATATGATCTTGCCGAGCTACAACTAACTCAACTAGCTGAGAACCTAGCATCAATCAGAAAAGCTAAGAGCTCATCATGTAAGTTTGGTTCCTTACTAGTATGCATATTTTTCTACATTTAGGATACATTTCCTACATTGGGAGATATTGTTTGGAAAAAGGATAGACCCATTATAGTTTAGATAAGTGAATGTATTGAGAAATTAGGAAGTAATTTCAATAGCATTATGGGGAGCTATTTTTTGGAATTTAAAAAGAGAATGAGATTGAGAACTAGGATTCCTAGATCACTAGTGGAGAAGCACTATGAAGAAATTTGTTTTCTAGTTGATACGAATAACACATATATCCAGGCTGTGACACCTAGGGTAGCATTTTTAGAACCATTTCCCTATGAAATTAACATTGATGAAGCATCAGCAGCCATCATTGCATTCCTAGCCGAGGCAATTGATACTACAATAGAAAGATTTGGTAATTTTGATGAAGCAAAAGTAAAAATTTCAAGAAGTTTAAAGGAGGGAACCATGGAGAGAAAAAGGAAGAAGATTGTGAAAAATATAAAGAAAATAGTTGGTTTGGGAAGTGATGAAGAACCTGAGGATGCACCTTTAGGCCTATCCATTGGACAAGGAGAAGATATATCTACAGAAGAGGAAGTCAGTGCATCTGAGGAGATCACTGAGAAAGCTAAGGGTAAGAAACCAACAATTGTCATAGTAAGCAAGCCGAGTAAAGCTAAATCTAAGGATACACATCCTGCAGCTAATCATCCAAGGACTAGAGAATCTACTATTACTTATCCAGCAGTACAAAAAAAAGTGTATGGAAAGAAGAAGGTTGGAGAAAGCAGTTCTGGAAAGAAAGCTAAAATTGTTCCTAAGGCTGAGCCAAGTAAACTAGTAAAGAGACCAAGGAGGAAACTGCACTTGGAGACAGATAGTGATTATGAAAAGACTGAGATTGATGAACCCAACAACATACCTACAACAAAATTCAAGAAACCAGCTAATATTGATGAGGTATGTGACAATTTGAGAAATTCAGCAGGGTTAGCTACTTTCAAATTCATTAAGTATGAGAAACAGAGTAGTGGAGACAAGCATAAAGTTCAGGAAGCACTTTTAGATATGATGAGTACTTTTAAGTTAACTCCTATAGAGATAGGAAACCATGTGCCGAATGAACTATATGAGTTTCTGTCAAGCAAATGGGAATTTGCACTTACTACAGAGAGACAGATCAGGGAAGGTACTTTAGCCAAATTGATACTTGAGTTGACATCAAAACAGAGAGAAAAATTCATTGAAGAATATAAGAATAGGTTTTTTCCTAAGCTTAGAGGTTATACTATTTTGAAAAATTATATTGAAGGATTAGTACATCAGAGTACAAGGATTTCGAAGGAAATCTTTGGACTGGTAGTTCCAAAAGACAAGAAATTTGATGTAGGGACATCTGATCAAAAGGCTAAAGAAGTTGAGATTACCCTTGAGCCACAGGTAACTCAAGATCAAATTGCTACTAAAAAGACTAAAGATGCATTAGACTCAACAAATTTTTTTGATCTAACTATAGATAGTCTAATTAACTACATAATTGATGATTCCAACAATTTGAATGCTGAGGAACAGGACATGCCGAGTGGAACAAACATTGATTCACCTATTAAGGCAACTGAGACTGAAGGAGGAAATAATACTACATCTGAAGAAAAAATTGATGAGATAATTGAAGTAATCAATGATTAGATAGGTGAAGAGAAAAAGAAAATAGATGCACAAGAGGTAACTTCACAAAATCAACCTATTTTAGAGGTTTTCAAAATAGTTTTAGATAGTGGTGTAGTGATGAAGGATAATGTTGACAAGCCTAAGGAACAAGAGGCAATGCAAGTGTTTGTTGATCTACCACACTCTGCATCATCCACTCCCACAGGTCCTAAAATTGGAAGTATGCCTGATCCACAGACAATCTTGATAGAATTGAAAGAGGCAATGGATATTGATACTGTCACACAAAAAGGTATTGATAAAATGGAGCCGAGCATCAACTCACCAGAATTGAAGAGGAAGAAAGTTCTAAAGAAGAAGTCTCAAATTCTCGATGTCACATTAGATGAGGTAATTGTGATTCCATAATGGGATCCCAATGAATTATCATTTGAACAAATAGGGACTCTTCAAGAATTTCTTAAGAGGAAGAAGAGACAAGAAGAAATGAAAATAGAACAGAAGCAAAAGCAAGTGTTGCATGATATCAAGGATATATTTGCAAAGGATTTTGACTTAGAAGATGAAATGCCTCAAGCTCCCATTATTGATTAGTTAGTTCACATTGTACAGAAGGTAACTGATGATGATATAAATAGAAATGAAAAACTTCTACAATGGTCCGAGAGGAGATTCGAGAGAAAATTTCAGAAGAGATTGCAACGAAATAGGTTGAACTTTCTACTCTTGTAGACATTTTGGAGAAAGTTACAGCAAATGTTTATTCTTTGTACAGGAAACTATGTGATGTTGAATTCTTCACAAAGAATAATCTACAGCTTGATGAGAAGCTACACTTAGATTTGAAATCAACTGGCAATACTTTGGGTAAGGATGCTACCTCCATCTCCTTACATTATACTAAGTTGATCAATGCACAATGTAGAATAGCCGAGCTTATGGATGAATATGGTCAAATTAGGGCCAAATTGATCACCATTTAGACAATCTTGTTGCCTCACTTGGAGGTAATACAGAAGGAACTTTCAGTTGCAAAAGAGTTATCACAGAGAAATGCAAATCTCGCAACTGCAGAAAGTTTAGTAAGTCTAGCTGTCGAGCTGGAGATAAAATTGGAAGTTATGAAGATTGCCAAGGAAAGTTGGGACGCTACATTTGCATCCACCATATAGCTTCATAAACCATTTTTGGATAAGTATAAATTAACCCCACCTGCAATCAGTGACAAAAACAAGGGAGAAGTTGGTACAGAAGTTGGTAAGGATACAATATGATAAATCAGTACAAAATAGGTACATTTGTATATATTTTGAGGGCATGTAATTTTTGTATGTATAATTCTAAGTATATTCCTAGGGGGAGTACTTAGTATACTTAGGAAACATTTTTGATGGAATGAAATGAAGAAATGATAAGTGTGTTTTTGCCACTAATATAAAAGGGGGAGATTGTTAATCTCTAAGTTCTGTTGATGATTAGTGACCAACACTTCGTCATTCACTTAGGAAGTTTTAGTTGGCTATCACTATGGATAAACAACATTGCCAAGCAGTATTCAGGTTGCCAAGTTGTATCATGCTGAGCCAAGTAGGATACTTAGTGCTGAGCGACATAGATGTTAAGTGCCGTGCAGAATAGTTTTTGTATACATGTCTGGAATGATTCAAACTTTGAGGATAAGTGTTCAGGCCAACTTGTATAAGCTTTTTGGGCCAAATTTTGTATGCATTTAATATTTTCCTACGGATTTAGTTATGCATTTAATTGTTTTATACTATGCATGACCCATTGTAATCATTAATTGTAATACCTTAGAGGTATGGGTATTAGATCTTGATCGTTGATCTAGATCTCACTATCAGACTTGAATAGATATTTAAGATTGCTTCTAAACACTATTTTGTAAGTGTGTGGAGAGAAGTGATGATTTCATTTTCAAGTAAAATGAACAGAGGGTTATTTTGTTAAGAAGCAGAGATCAAGCAGAGTGACAACACAGTGAACAATAGAGTAAAGACATATCAGATTGTGAGATCATAGAAGGTACTGGAAAGAGGAGATCCATCATCAGCATCTGAGTGCATAATGAAGGATCATTACTTGAAACATTCTAATCATTGTATCAGGTGAAAATCTCTTAACAGAGTGGTTCTAGCAGACCTTTCTAAATCTCCTAACAGAGTGCTTACTTTATTGTAAGTTGAAATCCTTTCACAGGGTAGATTGTAATGATCTTTAGCTCTTAACTGGGAAAACCTTTAACCGGGTAGATTTCATTTTGTAATAAACTTTTGTAGCTCTAACAGGCACACTTTATTGCTGTAGTAGTGAAGAATTTTGTGGGTGTCATCCCCACCCTAGTTTTACCTATTTGGGTTTTTGGGTTACCAAGTTCTTATGTTATGAGCTATTTATTTCATGGTGTGGATGCTATTTGATATTATATTAGATTCATATATGTATGAATGTGGATCAGTTTGTTTTAAGTGTTTATATTTGAAGATCCGATTCACCCCCCCTCTCAGTATCTTGCTTTCCCATTATTGTATTTCCAACATTACTATTTTGTATGGTACGCAAAATTAAATCAGACTCCTGTTGTACTGTGCTAATATATATTTTTTCTACTTTTTTTAGCCTTTTAGTTTTACCTATTTGCAATTAAATAAACATGTTCATTTACATGCCATAGACTGGGTTCAAATTTGTTATTACCTTTGTTAAAACTTTTGTCCTTTATTTTTGGAAAATAACGCATGTTGTGTATGCTCTAATTTTTGGGGTTTTCTTTGATAAAACTTGGGAGAGATGATCCTAGCTTGCAATGGATTGAAGATAAAATTTAAATGTGATAAGTTCTATATATAAACTCAAATCAACTGTGACAAAAATCTATTATTTAAGTTCTTATGTCATTACCTATATTACACTGTACATTTTGAGATCACTATTATTAGATTTTACATCTTTTGCACTCTCTTACATTGCATTTTGATAGATCATGAAATACAATACAAAATATCCATATTAAAAAAACACAATCAGATAGATTCGGTTATACTTCCTATCATCACCTTCTCAAAACCCCTATTTTTAAACCAAATCTAATATCCATTTTCCAAAAGAACAAAATTTATGATATTAACATAAGCACCTTTTAGAAGTAAATGATTGGAATATTACAACTTGTATGTATTACACTATGTGTGTTCAGCATCTTGGCAGATAAAAATTTAACCCTCTAATCTTTGATAAATAATTCAACTTTTAGCTCACCCAGTAGCGATCCCATGAAGAAAAATAGAGAAGGAAAGCCTGCTTTGATGGTGTTGGCACAAACAAGGTTCCATTGTGAGATGACAAAGACTTCTTTTCATATTTCCCACACACATAGTTTTGGGTCCATCTCACATATTAATACATGATAATAGTTTAGCTAACACATGCGATGTGAAAATGGATTACATTCTTACATGTTTAATTATTATTTGAACACATTTAAAAAACTATATAATGATATACTCACATTACCTTAAAAAAAAAACCAATCTATTACATCTTGTAACACCAAGCATAGATAATTGACGTTTGCCCCAATGCCCATTATTTCAAAAGCTCCTACTACAACAGTATATGTGCATCTTCCACATTCTTAAAAAAAATGCCCTAAAGCTTTGGGGATTGTGAAACTGTGATGAAAAATATATTGTTTCCATCATAGCTTGATATTCACAATAAACAAATTTAGTTTATTTAGTAAATTCCTTAACATGCAAGAAAAATAGACTAAAATAGGCCGCCTACTACAAACTGAAACAAGTAATTATTACATAGTGTATGTGATAAAAGTATCCTATCAAGAACAACACTTAAAACATGCAAATGTTAGAGGTTAGTCATTAAAGCAAGATTCAAAAGCTAAACATGTTCAAATGTATTCTAAGACAAAAACTAGCACCACAACCTCTAATGAGCCAAACAAGGGTACCCAATGCCTTGTTGATTTGCTCTTAGAGATATTTGTGGGTGTGCTCTCCCAACACAATATACTATCCCACTTGATGTTTAAATATGCAAGTTAGATGACTAAAATGAGTGAAGAACTCAAGAAATAAGTATTGAGAACTTGTCTCAAGCTCTCACCATGAAAAAGATGCAAAGACATACTATTTCAGATGATATGCAAGATCTAAGCTAAGAAACTAGATTCATTCCATTAACCCAAGATGTGATATCTAGATTATCAAAATGAACTAATGAGAATAAAACATAAATATAAACTAAGAATTCTAGAGCTATTCTAGCATGATAACAATGCATAAAAGGGAGATGATTTGCCCTTGACAAAAGCCTCTATTTATAGATTTTTTGGAGGAGAGAGAGGGCTTGGATGAGGTGGAGCTCATGTGGCATCCACATAGGTGCCACATGAGGGACACATAAGCCATGCAAGAGGCCCACTTTTCTCACACATGTGTGAGCAACTTTGGATGTGATGGGTCAAAGTGTACTTAAAGTACACATGTGAAGGATCTTGTATGAGGTGTAAGAGATTTGGGCCAATAGAACACTTTTAGAAAGTGTAAGAAGGTGTCATCATGGGTGTAAGAAACCTTGTTGGCACCAAATAAGGATTATTTGGAAAATACAATTTTTGGAAATTTTCTCACACATGTGTGAGCAAATAATTAGGACTAATTGGTGTAGGAATCAAGAAATTAGCTTAATTAACCTTAGTTAATTAATAAATAAGTCTACTTGGTGAGAGTGATGTGAGGTAGGGGAGGATCTAGGTTCAAATTAGCGTAATCCAAATTTAAAATTTAGATTAATTATAGTTTAGTAGAATTTAAGTCATGTGGAGGAATAAATAAATTAAAAATTTATTTAAAGGGGACTAATGAAGGGGAATGTATTTAAATAAAATTTAATACATCAAAGGGGATAGTATTTAAATTAAATTTAAATATTAAGGAAAGTGAATTACATTTAATTAAACAAATAGAAGAATATAACAAATATAATTAATTAATTAAAATTAATTATAATGTTAAGGGAATATTAATTAAATTAATATAAGGATGATTTTAGACGACTACACATAGAGCCCCAAAAATAAAAGAAACAAAAACTTTGTAATCAGAAACTTTCTAAATTTAACTTTTTCTCCCTTAAATTTTTTTTAAAGGTTTCTTACATTTACTTAAATCCTTATCTGTTTTATTAAGACTCTACTTACATTCTCTTCTTATAAATCAATACTTTCTTGAATCGTTGCTTTTTTCAAACAAAAAATGTGATGTGAAATATGAAAGTTCTTAAGCTTAAAGTTTAAAAAAAATTAAAATACTGATAATATGTTCTTTTATTAAATTTTAGTATTTATTTGTTTCAACGTATGTAATTGTTTCTTTTCAGAAACATTTATTAACTTTATTTGTAATTTTTTATAAAATAGTTGTTTTAATAAATTTCTATTATTTAACATTGTAGATAGCAAAACTATCATTATCTAATGTTACATTTCTATCATTTAATGTCATTTTGTATGTAACAACTATTTCAAAATGAGTATAAGTTAAAATGAAAGGCTAGTTAATTTGATATGAACATCTCTTCTATTAGAATATTTTAGAGTATTCAATGATGTTTTCTGAAAGTAATTTTTTTAACAATATATCTTTGTTATTTTTTTCTAATAATATGAAACTTTTAGGTGATTCACATTCAAATTTTCAATAAACTATATTATAATAGAATAGAATAGAATTTAAATTTATGATAATATATTATGATTTACATAATACAACTATATTTCTATCTTAATTATCAATACTATTAAAATTTAAAATAATATAATAATAACATTTTAATTTGTAATAGTTAATTATTAATTATTAATTCCCTCTAGATGAGCATAACAACAAAGACCTAAATTTTTTTTGTTACTGATACAAAATTTATATATACTACTAACCAAAACTTACATTGCATAATAAGTTGCTACCAAAACAATTCATAAACAATAAAAACTTATAATGAAATAAGAATGTTCTGGCTGTCCTCAACAATAAGAAAAAAATGCAATTCAAATTATTTACTTCCAAATATTCAATTTACATTGTCTTTTACGCATTCTCATTTCACCATGTCTTACACCTAAAAGCATTACACAATAGGCAGGAACTTTGATGCTTGCGTCTCTTGTTGGTATCGTTGAATTATCATAGTCAACTACATACTTTACAATGATAATGATATAGAAATGGAATCTTTTGTTTGATGAATTATTCACAAATACGCTGGTTATCATTATTAATATTATATGATCAATGTTATCAATAGTATTGATTTGATGACTATTATTGATTTTGACTAATATTATAATATTATTTATTAGTTATGCAAATATTGATTCATAATATTGATATTATCACTAATATTGATTTGATTAGTATTAATATTTGATATTAAATTTTATTTCTGTAAGGGGATATCACAAAAGTATTAGCCACTTCCTCAGTAGAATTTTGTATGAACAACATGCTATCATAAAAAAATGAGAGTTAAGGGTTGTTGCATTTCCTGGAAGAGAGACACCTTGAATAAGCTTATTTGAGCTTCGACATGTTTGAAAAGGTATCCAAGAGCATCAATTGCAATGACATAAAGAAAGGGAGAAAGAGGAAAACATTGATGAATGGATTTTTGAAGGGGGGAGGAAGGAGAAAGCACACCATTCATAGCCACTCTAGCATTCACATCCTTAAATAGAATGTTAATTTTCTCACAGAATTTTGGTCCAACGCCAAGCCAATTTAACATTTTGAGAATGAAAGGCCAATAGATGAGGGCATAAGTTATCAAAGTTAAGCTTTATAAAGAGAGCATATTGTGCAGATTGTTGAGCCCATTCAACGGTTTCCCAAGTGAGAACCAAAATGTCTAAGATAAATATTCCTCCCAAAAGGGTAGTATGCTTTGGACGCACAATATTTTGGGTGATGTGCTTGATTCTTCATGCCAAGGCTTTAGCTATTATTTTGTATGAAGTATTAAGGAGGGTAATCAGTCACCATCGTTCAACAATGTCTTCCTCTTTACCTTTAAGAATAAGTTTAATCAACATTTGGTTGATCACACTTCCCAATGTTCTAATTTTAATTCCTTCAAGATAAAAATTATAGAAATCTTCTCGAATATGTGGCCAAAGAGTTTGATAAAATTCCACTAGAAGCCCATCAATTTTGGGGCTTTTTTCTAAAGCCATATAATGGAGGGAACATCATTTTCTTCTATGGAAAGTTGGTGGTCAAGAAACTTACTGTACTCAGGGTCAATTCTTCTAGGAATATAACTAGTAATACCTTTGTCAAGAATGGGGGGGGGGGGGGGGGAANGGGGGGGGGGGGAGAATGTCACTAGTTGAGTCATCAATAAAGAGGTTTTTGAAGTAATCATAAAAGATATTCATAATGTTAGAATGGTTATTTTGCAGGGAACCATCAACAAATTTAATTACAAATATATGTTCCAATTTATTCTTGTGATTAAGATACTGAAATAAAAATTTAGACCCATGGTCACCCTCCTTAATCTACTGAATTCTAGTATGAATTTGTGCCCCTTTCCCTTATAGGAAACCATTTTTTAGAGCATGTTTTTAGCATTAGCCATAGCTTGTCGTAAAGGGTTATTTTGAGGGTTGAAGGCCAATCGTGGCTACCCATAATCAAGTTTTCCTTTAAGATATTTATCAAGCCTATGATGTTTAGTAGCTACTCTCTTACCATAGTTATCAAAGAAAGTGGGACACCTATCAATCATTTTACCCCACCAACTAATCCAATAATTTTGAGGTGGTTTTGGATCTGAATTCCAAATAGGCACAAGGCCATCCATGCAATCTTGATTTTTGAGATTAGAAACATTGAGCTTGTAAGGAAGGTCATTGGAAATAGGAGTAGAATTTGTTAGGGATAAAATGGTAAAGATGGGAAGGTGGTCATAAAGAGTGGCTGAAAGGTCTAAATAAACAAGACATCCATCAAGATAAGGGAGCATGGTGCGATTCAGAGATATATAAAATAATCCAACCATCTCATGTTTTTAAAGATTCCTTATCTATAGTTATTCTATGTGAGTAAATGAGGCATTTGAGGGTTGATTTTACCTAAGAGCGAATCATATACACCAAGAGAATTTTAGGCCAACAATCCATGTGTGTGAAATTGTGTCAGATACCTGCAGCTGAAAACACACACTTCAATGAACCATTACGGGGTTAGCTAGTTAGAAAATGACAAAATCAGAAGACTAAAATTCCAAAGGCTAACTGACATTGG
This sequence comes from Thuja plicata, assembly GCA_018584345.1. Taxonomy (NCBI): domain Eukaryota; kingdom Viridiplantae; phylum Streptophyta; class Pinopsida; order Cupressales; family Cupressaceae; genus Thuja; species Thuja plicata. The sequence goes on along the minus strand of MU223598.1, from coordinate 1,795,525 downwards.
CTCATTTCCTTCTATTAGGAAGGAGTTTGAATCTTTCTCTCAGGTCATTGTAAGAAACAATGACTACACCAGATCCTAAATGAAGGATTTGAAAGCTAAATGAAATTGTTATTCTATATGATATGCAAATGAAAATGTTTTTGTTCTTTTCAAAGCCCAAATTGAAAGTGCTCTAGATTATGAAGTTTGCATGCAATAAAAATAATTAACAAATCTAAGTAATTGAAGCTAAGAATAAAAAAGGCTTGAATGCTAAAATCAGTATAATAACGATAGCTAAAACTAGGATCCTTTGTGAAGGAAATGAAGTGCTCTTTTATAGAAATTCTCTCCCAAAATTGATGGTCGAGATTAGAGGAATTAAGTGGCTTAGATTTGATTTGAGGAAGCACAATCCATGTGCAAGCAATTTGATTGGTTGAAAGATTCAGTCTTTTTGGAAACTTCCAAATTGATTTTTAGTTAACAACTTTGTTTCCAAAATGATAAATAGATAAGATTAAGTTAACTCAATAAAACAGATTTATTTCCACTTCAAAAAAAATCAGTTGATGACATCATATGCATTTTTAAAGATTTAATTGATTTTAAATGCATATTTCAATTCAAAAATTAGTTGATTACATCATATGCATTTTTGAAGATTTAATTGATTTTAAATGCACATTTTGTTTTTATTAATTAATTTAATTCCTTTTGGGTTTCTTGATATGAGACTAAGATTAGGGGTCTAGGGTTTAGGTGATCACTTTTAGGTCATACACAGCCAAGTTTCAAATTCAGACTGGGATAGATGAGAAGCTCCATCCCAAATACAATCATTAGGTTGTTCTACCATATTAAAATATCCTCCCAAGACATGTTTGACATTGTGAAGACTAGTAGAAAGCCATTCCCAAAGACTAGTTCTCCCAAAAACATAAAATAGGAGTATAAATTGAGAGAAACACCACCAACATATCATTAAGGAGCATAGTGGCCCAAACAAAATGATTGTTAGGATCAGATCTAGAAGCTACCAAATTTTTAGCCACACAAGGGACAAGACCCAAAACAACACCACACTACCATCAAAATGGTTAGTATGGAGGAATCAAACATCTAGCTAGATAAATAGAATCAAGGGTACATCAAGCCAAATTGAACCAACTTTCACTTCTTGAAACATGATGACATCAATTTGGTTATCTTGAATAGAATGTTTGAGTTGGTATTGGCGAACAGGGAAGGTCAACCCCCACACATTCCATGATAGTAGTTTGCACCTCATTGGGAACAATCTAGGAGGATTTCATCAATAGACTGAAGCACATTAAACTAGTTCATTGGAATGTAATTGTGGGACTCCAAAGTATGATCTTTTTCAAGGGTGTCCATAAGAGAATCTTCACCAAGTGGCTCTTGGGGAGGATTATGAGGCTGATTTTTTATAAGGCTACTAGCATGAGGTGGCATAGTCATTTCACAAGATGAATTATTTCTAGGATTGGGGGTTCCCTTCATCTTTTTTGTGGCTCTAGTTTTTGGTCCAATAGCTTCATCTTTATATGACTTTCTTTTATAATGGTGGGGCTAAAGATGGGGAGAGGGAAGTGAAGAAGGGGAAGGTTGGGTGTTATTAGGATGAGGGGTATTAGGAAAATTTGTTGAAGAGGGGAGATCATTGGTGGGTTTATGAGGATTTTGAGACTCATTATCAAATGCTGAGGTATCGAGGTTAACTGGGAATGACTATGTAGATTTGGGTTTACAAAAAGGATAGTCAAGGATAAGGTGACCTTCCCTGCGATAGTAGAAGAATACATTAGTTTTTTTGAGGTAATTAATGCATTGATCAAATTCAAAACTAGGTCCTATAAGCTTAATAGATCAAGGAAGAGGTTGAGTTAATTCCATTTCAATGCAAGCCTTGCGGTGAGAGTGTAGACTAGCCCATTTATTAGAGTATTGCTTGCACCACATAACTTTGCCTCATTGGGATGCAATATTCTAAAAAAAAGGACTAAAAGATAGGCTGAGAAGGGGAAATTAAACCCACATGGGATATCTCAATTTAGTTATGCCTTGCAAGTGAAAATCAAGGCCTAATCTTGAACATAACATGTTTGTCCATAGATAATCCAAGGTCTATATTGATGTACTATACGGGTATGGTCAGGATCAAAAAATGCACATGCTACATGCCCTCTGCCCAACCTACAGAAGGACTCAATACCCTATCCCTTGAGCTCCCAATTATTATGGGCACATTTGAAAACAACATTGTTCAGTGGGGATACGTCTAAGGAAAAATAAAATAATAGTTTTTGCCCTATATTCTGGAATTGAAGGCAACTGAATCAATGATTTGCTAATCATAAAACAAATAAATATGCAAAAGCCTAAATTGCCTCAGAGAAATAAGAGGCATGACATCTATTCTATAGAAAATTGAAAGAGAGGTGAGGTAATGGTGTTCAACCATATTCACCATTATGACAACGATAATATTAAAGATCTACAAATATTAACTACAAACATAAATATACACAACCATATATTTAATATGGGACTGCACAGTCAAGAAAGACAACAAGTATTCTAGAAAGGAGGCTGTCCCAAAGTCAAGAAAGGTTTCCAATTGGAATTAGTGTTGTCATTCTCCCCCATAATGACCATTGGGAAGAACATGAAGTAAATATTTGAGCTCCTAGAACCTTTCACAAGCTAGAGCCTTTGTGAAGATATCTGCAATATAATCTTTTGTACTGCAGTACACAATTTCAATCAAGCCTTGTTGAACTAATTACCTGATATAGTGATGTTGTATCTCAATATGTTTGGTTCTACCATGAAATACTTGATTCTTTTTCATGTGAATAGCACTATTGTTGTCATAGTACAACAAGGTAGGTTCATTCTGAATTTGGTGTAAGTCTTCGAGTAGTCTTCTCAACCATATAGTTTGACAAGCTACTGATGTTGTGGCTTTATATTCTACCTCTATTGTAGAAAGTGATATTTTTGGTTGTTTCCTAGACTTCCAAGAGAATATTGCAGAACCAAGGCTAGAAGTGTAGCCAGAAGTAGACTTCCTATCATCTGCAGAACCTGCCCAATCTGAATCTGCATAGACAATGAATCTTCTATCCTCTGAATGCTAAAATTTAAGACCATAACTCAATATCCCTCTCACATATCTAATAATCCTCTTAGCTACAACCCAATGTGTTTCCTTAGGTTTTGACATGAACCTAGAGACCAAACTCACTGCATATGTGATATCTAGATGAGTAGTAGTTAAGTAGATCAAACTTCCAATCAACTATCTTTATGGAGTGAGGTTCACTGGATCTGACACATCTAAAGTAGATAATTTAAGTCCAACTTCAATAGGTGTTGCAACTAGTATTCAAATCTACATCTAAAATTTTTTTAGGATATCCGAGGCATATTTTTTTTTAGACATAAATATTTCATCTTTCCTTTGCCATACTTCTATACCATGAAAGTAGTGCATTTGTCCCAAATCTGTCATTTCAAACTCAGTAATATTGGCTGCTCTAAAATCTACAAATAAAGCCAGATTAATCCCTATGTAGATAAGATCATCAACATAGAGAACTATGATAAAAATATCCTTAGCTAAGCTTTTGATATAGAGATTTGGATATGATTTACTTCTTGAAAAACCTTTCTGCTGTAGGTAGGAGTCTATCCTTGAATACCATTCTCTTGGCGCTTGTTTGAGACCATATAAGGCTTTCTTTAATTTGAAAACAAAATGTTATTTAGAAGGTATTTCAAAACCTTTAGGCTATGAAACATACACTTCCTCATCAATAAATCCATTCAAGAAAGCACTCTTCTCATCCATTTGATAAACTGTCCAACTTTGTCGAGCTGTCAATGCCAAAACCAATTTTATAGTATTCATTCGTGCTACAGGTGCAAATATCTCTATATAATCAATACCTTCTTTTTTAATGTACCCTTTGGCTACCAATCTAGCCTTATACTTATCAATTCTTCCATCGGATTTATACTTTGTTTTGTACACCCATCTTGTACTAATAATTTCCTTACCGGGAGGCAATTGAACCAAATCTCATGTATCATTCCTATTAATTGTTTCTATTTCACTGTTCATTGCTTCAACCCAATATTATTTTTCTTGATCTTGTTCAAATGTTTGTGGCTCATTATTTTCCATGATTTGAGACATTAGGGAAAAATTCACTTTAGCTTGTGACCTTGTTGTCAATTTTTTCAAAATTAGGCCTAATTGACTTTATTAAGGTTTGGTATGTTCCTTAAGACTTTAGAACCCCCTTCTTGGTGATTCAGTAGTATTCCATAAAGGGTGTTTGAAATTGTATTTTGTTCCCTGGGTTCAATGTGAAGTTTGGAAGTTGTATTCTCATAACCTTGCAAATAGGTCTACAAGGAGTTGATGGCTTATTGAAGGAACAATCATCTAAAGAATCCCCCAAGACTTCTTAATGGTTGGAACATGTTTTTTTGGTCCTAAGATCACCTTTGACAAGTTGGTTCAACCCCTCCAAGTTAGACTTGTCATTTTCTCTTTGTGAACCAAGTTTGGTAGTGACTTCATATGGAGTAGGATGAAGTATTGGAACACATGCCTTGAACCAGTTAATGAGTTTATGTCAAGATGTTGATTGGAAGTTTGTGGATTTATTTTGATCTTATTTGAAGGTGAAAGTCTAGGTCTTATTAGGTTGGTGTCTTGAAGACCCTTGTAAAAGGTTTTGAAGGACAAATTGTCTACCTTCCTTTCACCTACCCTAGCACTTACATCACCCCCCTAGGCACCTCATATACCTTGGGGGTCCTTCCAGTCATTGTTGGAATAGTCCCAAGAGATAACTAAGAGGGGGGGTGAATCAGTTATCTGCTAGTTTTAATTATTTTCTCCAATCAAGTACAAAATAACATTAAGCATATATATAAAAAGATAACATAGAATAGAACACCACAATATGGGTTATGGGGAAACCAAAATAGGTAAAAACCCTGGTGGGAATCAGCACCCACAAAGAACTGTACTAGAGTATAATAATCCCTGTTAGAAGATCTTACAACCCTGTTAGGAGTTGATATTTACAATATAATAAGTATAGTGACCTGGTTAAGGGTCGGACCCTATTAGGAGTCTTTTAGAAAAAACCCTATTAGGGGTGAGGACTCACTGTCCAAAAGCACACTGCTAAAATGACGAAGGCTGCAACCTTCAGTAAAATAGATATACACTATATTTGATAATGAACTGTTTGAGTAGACCTGTTGTCTTGATCAGTTCCAATAAATTGTATGAACTCCTTGATTCTTCACATAGATCTTTATCTGATGAATGAAATAGCTTTATTGTCCCAAAAAAACTAGCATTCTGCTCTGTTATTTTTTTGTCTCTTTTCTTATCATTCACACTTAGTGATCACAAATGAACTACTATAAGTATCTTCTCTGAAAGATATGATCATGTCAGCTATAGGAATCCCTTCAACACTTTTCTTATCAGCTAAACTAGGCATGCAACATAATTAGAACCGCGCAACTCAAAATGAATAGATGCAACACTTCACATAGTCAGCTCCACCAAAATTACCCAATCGTTACACTTCGGATGAAACACATTTTTCACTTTTGGTTAATCATCTTGGACTCATAATTAAACATGAATCTGAACATGCATATCCCATAGATAGACGCAACTGAAGAATCAATAAGATTAGTGTTGACTTTCTGAAAATAGTCCTCTGAAAATAGTCCTCTGAAATAGTGGCTAGAAAACAGAGTAACATAACTCAACTGTAACTGAACTTCTGAATCTGTGTGTATTCACATGGTATAATAACTATATCTAAAACATAAAAAAAACCGCGCAAGGCTCCAACATATCCATACTGAAAAGTGAATATGATACACTATTTTATATTATATGTTGTCATCAATGACAAACTTACAGTCAACTATTTGCATAAAGGCAAATCTCCAACAATCTCCCCCTTTGACATTGATGACAATATATGATTAAAAATACCATCAATCCAAAAGTGTCTTCTTTCTTTTTTCAATCTTCTCAATATCCTCATCAAAGGTTCTTCTTAACTGCTACATCTCCTTTGACTATGTTTTTATTTTCAAGACTATATACTCCCCCAGAGTATATTCTCCCCCTTACTATATACTCCCCCATTGACATTAATGGAAAAGGATGCCAAATACAAATAAGCACAGGTACTACTCTAGAAGTAGAGTAGTCAACCACCCATTAGTCACCAAGGACTGATGCATTTCCTTTGAGTTCTAATCAGACCCAGGAAAGGGAATTAATCCCAACTTCTTCCTGAGATACTCAAAAGTATCTTTTGATAAAGGTTTCATAAATATGTCTGCCAATTGATCTTTGGTGCTCACATAATCCAAATTCACTTCTCTTTCTGTGACTTTTTCTCTTAGAAAATGATATTTTATTTCTATGTGTTTTATCTTTGTGTGCATTACAGGGTTCTTTGACATATTAATAGTGCTAGTGTTGTCACAGTGAATGACAATAGGATAATTAATTTGAATTCCAAAGTCTTTAATCATCTGTTTGATCCAAACCATTATTGAATAATTTAATGCGGTTTCTACATACTCAGCCTCTACTGTTGTCTGAGAAATACAGTTCTGCTTCTTGCTTGTCCAAGTAACCAACCTGTCTCCAAGAAATATTGCTCCTCCTGAGGTACTCTTTCTATCATCAATGTAACCTTCCCAATCTGCATCTATGTACACATGAAGTTATACATTTTCTAAATTAGGATACCATAAACCATAGTTTATAGTTCCCTTTAAATATCTGAAAATTGTTTTTATTACCATTAGGTGATTCTATTTAGGTTTAGCTACAAATCTCCCAACAATGCCAACTACATTAGAAATATTTGGTCTAGATTGAGTGAGATAGATGAGTTTTCCAATCATGGACTTGTAAAGTGTTTTTTCAACTAATGTGGAGTCATCATTTTTAGAAAGCTTGCTTCCTGTTATCATAAAAGTGCTTATTGGCTTGCAATCTTCCATCTTGAATGTCTTTAATATCTCCTTCACATATTTAGACTAATTTATGAATATACCTCTGTATGTCTACTTTACATTTAGTCCCAAAAAGTATTTTATAGTTCCAATCATTCTCATTTCAAATTCGCTTTGCATCTCTTTGGAAAATTTTGGACTAATCTTGTCATTACCTCCAAAAATAATGTCAACAACAAAGATAGCAACAAGTAATAATCCTTCAGGTGTCTCTCTAATGAATAAGTTACAATTTGTTGCTCCCTTTCTGAATCCAATCTTTGTCAAGTAACCATCAAGTCTCTCATACCATGCTCTTGGGGCCTATTTAAGTCCATAGAGGGTTTTCTTTAGTCTGCATACCATGTCTAATTTGTCTGAAAGTTTGAATCCTTCAGGATGCTCTATGTAAACTTCTTCCTTCAAGTCACCATTCAGAAATGCTGACCTGACATCCATCTGATATACTTTGAAGTTCTTGAATGTTGCATAAGTTAAAAATAACTTTATAGCTTCCAGTCTACTCATAGGGGCAAATGTGTCAGAATAGTCAATTCCTTCTCTCTGCGGATGTCCTTTACATACCAATCTTGCTTTGTTTCTTATCACTGTACCATGTTCATTCATTTTGTTCCTAAATATCCACTTCATTCTAATCACATTTTGTTGAGGGGTTTTAGGTGTACTTAGTTGTCTTTTGATCCCATATTCTTCGCAGTACTCAAGAAACTTGTTAGAGGTGAATTCGCCTCCTCTATCAGATCTCAGAAATTTTATCTTTAATCCAGACTCATTTTCAACTTTAGCTTTGAATATTTTGAACTTCTCAAAAGCTTCAGATTTATCTTTCAAGAACGCAACCCACATCATTATGGAGAAATCATCAACAAATAAAATGAAATACCTTTCACCATAATATGATCTCATTTGAGTAGGTCCACATAAGTCTATTTGTAATAGATCTAATTTGTTCTCTATAGAGTTCTATTTTCTTTTGAATGAGGTCCTTACATGCTTTCCCATCACACATTCCCTACACATAGTATCAATAGGTCTTGCAATACTAGGAAGGTCTCTCACTTCCTTTACATTGCTTATTTTTACTATGTTGTCAAAATTGATATGACAAAGTCTTTTGTGCCATAACCAACTATCATCCACTTTTGAAACAAAACAACTTACTTCAGAGTTGAGCTAAAAAACATTACCTTTGGTCTTTGAACCTGATGTAATAATATCACCTTATTTGTTATTAATGATGCACCTGTTGTTTTTGAATTCTATCTGATATCCTTTATCAAGCAATTGTCCAACACTTAGTAAGTTATGATGTAAACCATCAACATATAGAACATTATCTGTCTTGTTCTTTCCATCTAAGGTGATAGATCCTCTTCCTATGATAGGTTTGGGAGTGTTATCCCCAAATCTAACCATGCCACTTTTGTACTTATCTAGATGTACAAATTGTGTGCTCAAAATGTGTCACACTTCTATGAATCATTATATCCAAGATTTCTCAAGAATGAGATCTCAAATGATGACTCATAGCTCTCTATTCATGGAGTGCAAGGGTTTGTAATGGAGGCCCTCAAATTGACCTAGTTTGTGCCCATGCAAGTACACCATAAAATGAGAGATTCAAAGAGGAAGATCAAGAATGCTAGTCTCCATGATCATCAAGTATGCATGCAAATGAAAGCTATTCTATATGGTAACAATGCAAGAAAATAAATTAATCTATATGCTAACAATGCATGATTATTCTATGAAAGGAAATACAAATGCAAGATTAATCTATGAAAGGAAACATGAATCTAATCTAGCATGCAAGTGAAAAATTAATCTAAATGGATTGCCATATGAAAGAAGAAGACAAGAAGAGACAAGTTGCAATATCCAAGCTCAAGTGCTCAAAATCTCCTCCAAAATTGCTCTCCAAACCTGCAGCATAACAATAGCATGAAAAAGATGATTGATTTCTTGATTATTGATCATTAATTATCCAAATAAGAAGGAGAGGTTTTCTTATAAAGAGCAATGGACGATAGAGATTAAGAGGCAAAAAGAAAATAAGCAATGGTGGAGATTAAATCTTGATTGATCCATGTGCTCATATCTTCAAAAGGCAAAATCAAAGGCTATGATTAAGAGGCAAAAAGCCCACCACTTAGGAAGATGTGTGAAGAAAAGGAACTTTATTTATTTTTATTTAATTTATTTCCCTTTTCAACAAAGAGAGATTTAAGTGGGGGTTTTATTTAATTAAAAGAGGGATTTTCTCTTAATTAAATAAGATTATTTAATTTAATTAAAAGGGATATTTTAATTAAATGAGATAATATTATTTAATTAAGAGAGATTTTAATTAAATAAGATAAGATTATTTATTTAAAAGGGAATTTTGATTAAATAAGATTATTTTATTTAATAAAAATGAATTGTTTTCTTTTAATTAAATAAGATAATTGATGAAATGATCAAACCTTAGGAAATATTGAAATAATTGAATTAATTACGATTTGATCAAGAAAATTTATTTGAAATAAAATGTTGCAAAGCATCAATTCAGGAATTTGAAAAATTGATTCTGTCATTTGATAAATTGAAGAATGGGGGCCCATAGTCTAGGCAACCATTTTAGGGTGCATACATTTGCCCCTCTTTGACTTATGTGTGATCTTTATGGGAACACATGTAGTCAAAGAATACAATTGAAGTGTGAGATCGATTTGAGATCACAAAACAACCCGGATGTGTGATCTTTATGGGAACACATCAAGACACAGATAAGTCGATTGAAAAAGAAAAGGTTAGCACCCCTGTAAATAGGTAATTGACATGTACAAGATAAGAATCTCAAGCAAGGTTGCCCCAAGCGGAGAAAATGATGGCATTGATAAAGATGAATCAAGGATTGAAGTTTGATAGGTACTGCCCCCTCATGATCTAAATCGAAATGAGATAGAGGAGAAACAAAAAATTGATAAATTTGATCAAATCAAACTAAAGATAAAGTTCTTGATGTAAGATGAAAGATATAAAGATCACAGAACCAAGGTAGATCATCAAGAATGAAATATTATGCCGCAAGGTTGAATTAGAAAAAAGAAGTGGGGTGAAAGAGAATGGAAGATAGAAGTTTGGAAGAGGTGGAAAGAAAGGGAGAGAAGAAAGAGAATTTGCCTTAAGAAAGAGAATGCCCTAAAATTAATCAACTGTTTAAGATAAATTTTTTTGATTGAGATCACAAAAGAAGATAAGGAAATGAAGATCAAACATGACCATAGTTGATTAAAAGTCCACAAGAAAGATGAAGGAAACCCTCTCAAACTCATAATGTAGCCTAAAAATGCAAATTAACATGAGGTCTAACAATGCAAGCTACATGAAAATGCAATGGTGTACTTTCCATAGAGCAACTGTAACATAGGAATTTGTGTTTATCATTCATGAGAGAATGTTAAGGAGCTTATTTTCATCATTGGGCAATTATTAATGGACATAAAAAAATCACACAATCGTCACTAGTCACAAGTGCAACTATGAAGATATGAATGTGATTGATATTGGATTGGAATGTCGAAAGATTCTAACATAAGCATCAAAGACATAAAGGTCAAGATGACTGCAATGTTAGCTTAACCAATTTAATATAGAAAAACCACTCTCACATCAAGGCATAGAGGCCGGGATGAACAACAGAATGGTTGTGCAAAAATAGCTAAGCATAACGCAGGAAGCAAATAAAACCATGCCCCATGCCCCAAGTCCTCTAGCTATGCATCACAGAGAGACTTATTAGACAATGACACTCAACAAAAATCAATAACAATCAACATACAAGTAGGTAAGACGACAAGCAGGACCACAAAGAGGATAAGGATCAAATTCTCACAAGCAGGGAAGACCACATGTTAAAATGGAGTAATACCAAATTGATAAGTATTGAAAAACACTCAATGTCAAGGGTTGTATTGAAAAATACAGTTGGGGTGGTGTTGAAAAACACCATTTGTGAGATGTCCTAAAGACTAACACATCCAAGAGACCAAAGCTAACACAATTATGCCCCCTAGATAAAGACAAACACCAATTCTAGACCAAGGCAACAAGGACAAGGCATGATGGAGAGAGGCTAAGTGTCGAGGACATGCACTAAGAAAAAGAGGTGCAAAGGCCTCAAGTACCGCCCGTTTCCAGGTTTTCACCACTTGGATTTTATTACAATTTTTTCTCTTTCAATTTTTTTTATTCTTTTTTTTTCAGGACTTTTTATTATTTTTTTGAATTTTTGCTACCAAGGCGTCTGTTTCTAGGTTTTCACCAAGACACTTTTTCTATTTTTAATTTTTTTAAATTTTTTGATTTTTTTGTATTTTTGGAATATATAATTTTTTTGGAGATACATCAAAGTGCCTATTGCTAGGTTTTCATTAAGATGATCATTTCTTCAGGACATTCTCCAATTTTTAGAATTTTTGACAATATATCATTTTTTTGGATTTTTTCAGGATCAATAATTATGTACAAAGGATGCCCCCAGACAGAATGGGCATCATGGATAGAAATTCTTCAGGTGCAAGACATTGATAGGATCAGGGAGCTGCTCTCCCTCTACTGTAGATAGTAAATAAGCACTTGACCCAAAAGCTACTGTAATGATGTAAGGTCCAAGCCAATTAGGTTCAAATGTTCCATTTTGATCTCTATGTTGTTGATTCTTAGGATTTCACATAGGAAAAGATATCCCACTTGGAATTCTCTAGGGCGAACCTTTTTGTTGAAGGCTTTGGAAATGCACTTTTGATAAACCCTCATATGGTCAAATGATGCTTGACATTTCTCATCTAGAAGTTCTAACTCTTGAAGTCTCATGGCGTGGTAGTCTTCATCTGTAACTAGACCTTTGAGGGAAACTTCAAGTGAAGGAATCTCAACCTCCAAAGGTAACATTGCTTCAACGCCATATGCAAGGGAAAAAGGAGTAGCTCTAGTAGGAGTATGAATACTCGTTCTATAGGCCCACAAAGCTAGATTTATCTGTAAGTGCCAATCTCTACCATTCTTACAGACTATTATATAAAATATTTTAAGAATGCTTTTGTTTGATTCCTCTGCTTGACTATTTTCTTGCGGGAATTAAATGGAGGACCAATGTTTTTTAATCTTAAATTTCATGCAGAGTTGTTTAAGGTCCTTATTTTTGAACTAGCCTTCATTGTCAGTGATAATCTTAGAAGGCACTCCATATCGACAGATGATATGGTTCAGAATGAATAAAGAGACTATCTTGCCCAGGGCAACAAAAAGTGGGACAACTTCTACCTATTTAGTGAAGTAATCAGTAGCAGTGATAATAAACTTGTGTCCACCTGATGATTTGGGATGAATTTTCCCAACAATATCAAAGGCCCAGTGCTGAAATGGCCAATGAGATATAGAAGGAATGAGCTCCCTGCCTGGAGCACGTATCGGGTTACCATATTTTTGAAACTTTTCACATGAATTTGCAAAATCCACTACGTCAATCTGTATCATAGGACAATAGTACCCCACCCTAAGCAACCTTCGGGCCATGGAAAGACCATTGGAATGTCTCCCACAGATGCCCTTATGGATGTCAACTAACGCTTGGTTGAATTCTTCCTTTTCTAAGCATCTAAGAAGTGTTCCATCTAGACCCCTCCTATACAAATCACCAGAGATAAGGGAATAGAGAGAGGCATTTCGGGTAAGGTTTATGCATTCAAATTGGTTAAAGGTTTCAGGTATAATGCCATCACAAAGGTATGAGTAAATGGCACCATAACGGGATGACTCATGACCAATGAGGGTACAAATGACATGGCTTTCTTGGGAGTCATAGATAGGGTGATGTAGCTCTTCCACTAGGAATTAAAATATGGATTCATGTTTCTCTAACTGAAGGAGTGAAGCAAGTGTAGCCATAGCATCAGCTACTTTGTTTTATGCTCTAGGGATTTTTTGAAACATGACAAATGTGAAGTAGTGTTTCAAGGAGTCAACCATTTTCTTGTAAGGTACCATTTTATCATGTTTTATTTGATATTCATCATTAAATTGATTGATTATTAGCTGTGAATCGCCATAGATGTGTAACTCTGTGATTCTCCATTCTATGGCCATCTTAAGTGCATTTGTTAAAGATTCATATTCAACAATGTTGTTTGTACATGGGAATAATAATTTGTAAGACTTAGGGATCATATACCCATGAGGATAAACAAACAACACACCTAGCTCAATAAGCATTGAAGATCTATCTTGAAAGTAGCTAGGAAGACAATCAAGTACCTCATCCTTAGATGCCTCAGAGAGGTTTTCACCCTTAGATACGTCATTTCTTTTTTACTTTTTTTTTGGTTTTGACACCGCCACATAGTGGTTTTTGCCATCAGAACTCCTATTCTTTTGATTTTATTTTCTTTTTATTTTATGACTAAGGTACTTGATGTCTAGCTCTATCATACTGGTAGACTATTTAGTGGTGGAAGAGACTACGAGTTCAATGGGATTTAAGTAACAGGCTATCTCATAATCATTTTGGAATGTAAGAGCTCAGGTTCTTGATAGTGTTGGCACCAATCAATGAGGTCAGGATGAACAAGAGGTAAGTTAATGAATGGTTTAAGGTTATAAATGTGAATGATATTATTGCTAGTGACCGAAGAGTCAGAGTTCATCAAGTATCCTTCTAAGCTACCCAAATTAGGATTCATCCTAACAAGGTAAGAATCATCCACTAAGGCAACACATGGGTTCGAATCCTCTAATCCTACACGTGACTCATTGGCTACCTTGGGTTGAGAACTATAAGTGTGAATAACATCAATATCTCTATCAACTATGGAAGACTCTAAGAAGGAGTCCCATTCATACTCATATGAACTTGTGTCTAAACTGTAACTAGGATTTTTACACCATGAAGGTTTGGGACATATTGATGTGGAAGGTCTAGTGTTATCAAGAGTAACACCTTCTCTTTCCATTAAAAAAAAAAATTCTTTTATTGATGTTCTCTGAAAGGATCTTCTACATCTGATTCCTGTTCTAAATTTGCAACTGACACATGGGTGACTGGAACATCTGAATCTCCCCAAAGAATATTAGTGGAAGGGACACAATCTTCACACATGTCTTGCTAATTGTCAAATTAGGTATGTATTCTGGTTCATCTTCACTATCCAACTTATCCAGGATAGGAGTAGTGTGCTTATTGCGATTCACAAATCCTAGGCCAATCGGCTTCTTAGAATTGTGTCCAAAAAGAGCATGATCAAGAGTTTCAGCTCTAGCATCCAATCTATGATTAAGAGGGCCATGTTTGGGATAGCCCATCTGTTTGACAAAAGTATACCCTCTTCCATAAGCCTTCGGAGAGGGAGAGAAGTTCTCATTGTGCATGTATTTCTATTCTCTATAGATCCAGTCTCTAACAAATGTCTCTTCTTTCTCATCTTGGATAGGCACTGATGATTCTACAAATGTGCCAAATAAAGTCATAGCTGAAGAGGAAGGTTTATTTTCTTGTGAAGGCTTGCCATAAGACCTAGGAAAAACTAGTAGTGTTGTGAGGGAGTTGAGTTGATACCCCCCATGCCAAGGTCTATTGACTTAATCTTGTCTTTACATTCAGCTAAGGTTACATCAAAATATTTTGCTTCTCTATTGAGGGGAACATGAGTTCCTGCTAAAATGGAATTGATAGATAAAGTGTTATCCCTAGGTATACAAATCTCTATTCCATTGTAGGGGAACTTAACACATTGATGATAGGTAGATGACACTGCTTGCATATCATGAATCCACGGTCTATCAAGTAAGATATTATACACAAGGGAACCAACATCAACTGTTTGAAATAAAATATCTTTTTCAATAGGGCAATCCTAACAAGAAGGAAAGCCAACCCCTTGGAACTTCTTTCTGCCTCATCATAAGCTTTGATAGTGATCCTTTTCCTGGTATCTATGACTTTTTTTGAATAACCCAACTCTTTCAAAAGATTAAAGGAACAAATATTAAGCTCAACACCCCCATCTATCAACACACGCCTAACATGGGTTCTATGGATCATGACCTCAATGTGAAGAGAAAGATTGTGTGGGTGGCTCAAAGCTTTATCATCATCCTCCAAAAAGGTAAGGTAATGAGGGCTAGCAATGTGGTTAACCATATTCTAGAATTGATCGACATCTAAGTTGTTGGGGATGTTTTTCCATGTGCAAAGCATCCTAAAGGACTTGTTTGTGTCTCAGGGACAACTCTAAGAGCTCAAAGATTGAAATATGAGATGGGGTTCTCTGTAATTGATCAACAAGACTATAGCTTGACTTAGGATTGACTTCTGGCTTTGAGGTGATATTCTTGGATGCCACTTGCTTAGGTTTACTCGGTTGACTCAAATTGGGTCCTCTAATGACAATGGGACCTTGACTTCATGTGACAACATTGAGGGCTTGCAATGACACTCTAGAGTTGGGACCCCTTAGCACCACAATGGGTTCTTCATTAAAGAGAGGAGGAGAGTCCACATCTAGATCATAACCATAGGGATCTTTACCCCTCATCATATTGACATTTTCTTCTACAAATTCCAGCATGATGATAGTATCTTCCACATTTGTATAGGTGTAATTGATCTCAGCCTTGCCATTCTTAACTGTAGAGGTTTCCCCCTTTTCATACTTGGGAAATGGTTCTTTGAATGCCTTATGATCAGCATTGGTGTTCAATCTATCTATCTTAAGTTTTCCATTGTCAATGAGATCTTGAATAAGATGCTTGAGTTTGTAGAAGTTTTCAATGTCATGTCCAATGCCAATGTGAAACTTGCAAAATGCCTTCTCATCCCACCAATGTGGCTTAACATCAGGTATATAATGTTTCACAAGATCTTGAGGATGTGCAAGGTTTTTGGCAATGAGCATTTTCAAGACATCCTGATATGAGTCACCAAGTTTTGAAAATTGATGTCTTTCTTTCTTAGGGCTATCTTGGTATCTCAAATTTCTCTCTTGTTGATTAGATGTATTGAGAATCATGGCTTGAACAACACTAGACAAGTGGAGCATAGTTTGATCTTTGGGTTGGGAGGAGTCCACAACTCCATCGTTGACCACTTGTTTGTTCCTATTTCAGTGTGAATTCTTCCCTTTATCCTTGTTAGAGTTGTTATTTTGACCATTGTTGTTGTTTTTGTTTCCATGTTTGGTCAAAATTCCTTGTTCTTTCAAAACATCCTCAATCCTACATGTGGTTTCTACCATGGTGTCAAAGGAATCAAAAACCATCTTCCTAACTTCATACCATATTTTGGGATCCAAGTTGCTAATAAGGATGTCAATCTTCTCATTCTAGAGTAGCGAGAGCATTGTCATCTCCATCTTTGCAAGAAAGTAACAAAGGATTCCCCTTGATTTTGTTTTAAATTTCATAAGTCCAACATGGTGATAGATCTTGAAAGGTTGTATGCAAAGTGTTGAACAAATTTGTGAACAAGCTCTTTGAAATTCTTGATTGGAGGAGTTATGTTCATGAACCATTCCATCACTTGACCCTTAAGACTCCTTGGGAACAATCTCATGAGGTACGAGTCATCTTGATGGAACTCAAAACTTGTGGTATAAAATTGGCGCACATGATCACGTGGATCTCCATTCCCATCATACTTGTCATATTGAGGGATCTCAACCTTTCTAGGGAAGTCTTTCATGTTAACACTTTTGTCAAAAGGATTAGGAAAAATTGAATCAGGTGAGAATGAATTCTTGGGTGCTAACATCTTTTCCATCATGATCTTAATTTGTTTGATCTCCTCTTCTTGAGATGGCCCTTGTTTTTTAATCTTTTTTTCCACATCAAAGTTTTAGGGGACTCTAACACCCTTGTTGATTAAACTCTCTAGGAACTTGTCTTTGTTTTTCTCTAAATATTTCTCCACATAATGTTGGAAAAGTGGCTCTTGTTGCATTTTCATGAAGACTTGGGAGGTGAGATCAAAAATTGAGCTACTACCCCCATATTGTGAACCATGATGAGCACATTATGAAGGTTGTCTTGAGTTACTAGGAGGTGTTCATCTCCTATAATGATCATGTCTAGAATCTCTTCTTCCTCTAGGGATAGGATATTGTGATGGTGTTATTGAATGTCTTCCACTTCATGGAGTCTTAGGAGGAGTGGATGGAGGAGAGTTATTTCCACCACTAACACACATGTTATTAAATTGGTCATTAAGTTGTTGAGCCAAGAGCCTATCTTTCTCCTCTTGGAAGGCTTTCTTTTCCATTTCCACCAAAGTTTATCTTTCCAATTCTAGAAGCCTAAATTTATCTTCCTTTTTATCTTGTTCATCTAGGAATGCTTTCTTTTCACACTCAATCCTCTTAAGTCTTTCACTCATGTATCTTGAAGATGTCTTGAGCGGTGAACTTGGTCTTGAATTTCTAAAAAAGTTGTCATGAGTGTCATAAAGTTCATATCCTTGGTTCTCATATTGTGATAACTCATCTTGATAAGCTTGAATCTTACCTCTCTTATCTCTTTTGGTGCACATCTAGATATCTAGTTGAGATAAGGGGTGAAGTTGGTCGACTGTCATGAGAGGAACCACCATATGAAATAGTATCTCTATGTTTTCCAAATATGTCATCAAGAGGTTTATCCATATCTTCCCTCTCTCATCTAGTCATTGTGTAACTCATATCCATATCTGAGTGAGAAGATGCTAAAGGGGTACCCAACTCACTAAGGTGACTCTTGGAATCAAACCAAACTTTGGATTTGTTCCTAGGCGATTGAACAAATATGGGTTCTTTTCTCTTATGTTTTTGGCGAGTTTAAACTAAGGTTAATTGGTTGAAGACCACTTGAGGTTGTTGTAATTGGAATGAAATCAAAGGTACTAGGTGATAGGATGACCCTAAGAAATGTTGGTACCAAACTAGGATAGTAAAGGCATTAACTTGTCCAAAAAGAGGTG
This sequence comes from Thuja plicata, assembly GCA_018584345.1. NCBI lineage: Eukaryota > Viridiplantae > Streptophyta > Pinopsida > Cupressales > Cupressaceae > Thuja > Thuja plicata. Next base: position 1,777,455 of record MU223598.1, on the reverse strand, counting down.
ATAAGATAGAATTTGCAAGAGGTATAAATCAACACTACCACAGAGGTGCCTAATAAATGGGTGAATACCATAACACATATGGATCAGGAGGATGATTTACCCAAGTTATATTGATTTAAATTGAATTTGTATGAAAGTGAATGGACAAGAGACTACCAAAACTCTCCAAGTGTGTTATCAAAGAATCTAAAGGTTTATCTTCTCAACAAGAACAGTTTCTAGCTCACCAATTCCAAGAAAGGTCACTTGTGAAATCAAAGTTTGCTAGTTCAAGAGGTCAAAATACAAGAATCCAAAGTGTAAACAAGATTCTAATAGTGGGGTAAGTGACCTAGTCTGACCTGGATCAACCAAGGAAGACTGGAAATGAAAGGATAACAAGTTGAGTACTTTGTAAAAGGTTGGTTTTTTGACTCGAGAACTCAATTTTTGTTCATTTTAATTAACCAACTAGATGCATTAACAGATTTTATCATGAATCAGGAACGCAAGAAAACAATCAGGGAGTCCAAGAAAACAAATGTCTTCAAACAATAAGCAAGGGACAAAGCAACCTTGTACATGAACAAGAATAGTGTCATAGTATTCTACTCCCTAAAGATTCTACTTGTGTATGTTCTCAAAATATTTTGCAATCACGCACATAGTCCTAGAAAAGAAAAATTTGGTTGCACTATGGTTCATAGTAATGGTCAACTCTACAAATTTTTCAATCTCAAGTGGGTGAAATCTAATCCTGGCGCACTGAGATTTTGACATAGTCCAAGAATTTAATCAATCAGGAGTTGCTAAGGAGATCTGACAACCCAACAAGAGACCACATCTGTGGGATTTCTTCCACAAGGACATTTATATAGTGGTTGTTGCTACCATGGAAAAAATTGCTATTACCACTTGAGGTTTTGCCCATGTGGTTTACCCAATAAAGGGAGTGTCCACTATGGTTAACCCTCTCTAACAAGGAAGAATCACAATATGGACCACATGGGGACTTAGTTTGGATTCAAGGGTTCCAAGTTTCTGATTCTCCCAAAAGGGAAAAGAGCATAATCTTCTAGCCTCTTCACCTCACCTAGACATAGAAAACAAGATTAATTGACCCACTAATTTGAAATCACCTCTCCCAAGGTTCGTATATCAACAACAATGACCACCAATCTGAAGAGAGAAAGTACCATCAAAAGTACGTTTGAAGACCAAACCAAGTGAGATAATAACAAATCCTTCCCTACCTACAAGGGGAGCTATCGTCAAGAAGAGCTTCACATGTAAGACAAGAGAATGAAGCCCACTCTCTCAAGATCGCCACAAATAGTGTTCATAGGGCCTAATTACTATGTGAAACATATATGTAAGAAAGCAAATCTAGGTTCATTCCTTTAGAGAAAAAATTGGAAATGTGATCTATGAAAGCAAGAAACACTCAAGCTAAACACATGAGAGGTTTATTTTTATTTCCAAAATCTAAATGTTGTAGAGATGCAACAAAATAACTCAAGTCCAAAGAAACGTGCTTAGTAGATTTTACCTTTTTATTTCTTTTGTTGAGCTTTTCCGCAAAAGCAAGTCATGAACTCTCCAACAAGCAAGACAAACAAAAAAGAAAACAAGATATGTAATGTATATTCAACTTATGCAAACCCTAGGGTTAGATATTAAAATAAATTGTTAGGAGCAATAATAAAGAGCAAATAATCTAAATGACAACTCACATCATGCATTGAACCATGTGAAAAATAAGTGCAAGCTAATCATTAAATGCCCTTTTTTAATTTTGATTTTTGACCTAGTCAACAAGATTGGACCTATATGACATGAATTCAGATCCCAAACCCTAAATTTAGAAAAGATACCCCTGTTAAAAATATAGAGCTTTCCAAAAATGTTAGAATTTTAAAATTATCTTTTCATTTGTGCCCTAGAGAGCCATTTTCCCAAAATAGATTAGTTTTCATAAATCGACCAAATGAGCTACGATAATGCATCGAAATTTAAAACACAAAGAATAGACCCCTAGTAGAATTTAAAGAAATTTCTGAAAATGTAAATTTTTTTGAAAAATATGCTGATTTGCACCAAAAAAAATTGTTTATTATCAAAAATAAAGAAAAAATTATAAAAAATGCAAAATACCTTGGAAAATTTTGATTTTTTTACAGAAGCTTCTCGGATATGTCGCCAACCTGCAAAAACAAATTCAGACAAAAAATCTAAGTCGTTTGAGAAATATAATTAAATCTTTGAAAATCTAGGGTTTTCATCTCCAAGCAAATCTAGACAAGGGGGTTAGCTCCAAAAATAACAAAAACCAGCATGTAAAGGTAGTTTTCCCTACGGTGGGTGCCAAAAATGTGTGCTAAAATTGTGTCACACTTCTATGAATCATTATATCCAAGATTTCTCAAGAATGAGATCTTGAATGATGACTCTTAGCTCTCTATTCATAGAGTGCAAGGGTTTGTAATGGAGGCCCTCAGATTGACCTAGTTTGTGCCCATGCAAGTACACCATAAAATGAGGGATTCAAAAAGGAAGAGCAAGAATGCTAGTCTCCGTGATCATCAAGTATGCATGCAAATGAAAGCTATTCTATATGATAACAATGCAAGAAAGGAAATTAATCTATATGATAAGAATGCATGATTATTCTATGAAAGGAAATACAAATGCAAGATTAATCTATGAAAGGAAACATGAATCTAATCTAACATGCAAGTGCATAATTAATCTAAATGGATTTCCATGGGGCATGAAAGAAGAAGAAAAGAAGAGAGAAGTTGCAATATCCAAGCTTAAGTGCTCAAAATCTCCTCCAAAATTGCTCTCCAAACATGCAACATAACAATAGCATAAAAAAGATGATTGATTTCTTGATTATTGATTATTGATTATCCAAATGAGAAGGAGAGGTTTCCTTATAAAGAGAAATGGATGGTGGAGATTAAGAGGCAAAAAGAAAATAAGCAATCGTGGAGATTAAATCTGGTTGATCCATGTGCTCATATCTTCAAAAGGCAAAATCAAAGGCTATGATTAAGAGGCAAAAAGCCCACCACTTAGGAAGATTTGTGAAGAAAAGGAACTTTATTTATTTTTATTTAATTTATTTCCTTTTTCAACAAAGAGGGATTTAAGTGGGGGTTTTATTTAATTAAAAGAGGGCTTTTCTTTTAATTAAATAAGATTATTCAATTTAATTAAAAGGAATATTTTAATTAAATGAGATAATATTATTTAATTAAGAGAGATTTTAATTAAATAAGATTAGATAATTTAAATAAAAATGAATTTTAATTAAATAAGATTATTTTATTTAATAAAAAGGAATTGTTTTCTTTTAATGAAATAAGATAATTGATGAAATGATCAAACCTTAGGAAATATTGAAATAATTGAATTAATCGATTTGATCAAGGAAATTGATTTGAATTAAAATGTTTTAAAGCATTGATTGAGGAAGTTGATAAATTGATTCTGTCATTTTATAAATTGAAGAATGGGGGCCTATAGTCTAGGCAACCATTTTAGGGTACATACACAAATCTATCTTTGTCTCCTATCATGTGATGTGAACACCCACTGTCTATGATCCATTATGTTCTGATGTCTGCTTGTGAAACTAAAGCCAATTCTTGTGCTTTCTTTTCATCTTCAATTTCTATTTCATCAATCATTTTTTCCATATCTTCAATAGCAACAAATCCAATTTCATCTTCTCCTAAATCATCATCAGTCACATCATCTTCAACATGATAGCATTCCTTAGTATATTTTGGCTCGTAATCTGATCTGAACTTCTTGACTCTTGTAGGACACTTGGATGCAAAATGGCCAACTTTGTTGCATGAAAAACATTTGAATGGTAGATGTCCTTCATATTTTCCTTTACCTTTCCTTTCTTTCTTAGCAATCATAGCAATGATTTATTCTATTTTTGTATCAACTTCTTCTTTCTCAATATTACTAGAGATGCTTAAGGATTTCTTACCATGGACTGAGGCTTTGAAAGTTGTTTCAATTTTAGGTTCTGTCTTCAATCTTGATATCTCAAATGTTGATATTTTGCTGATCAAGGTTTTTGTAGACACCTAAAATTGACCAGGTGTATCTCAAGCATTCCAAATTATAAATCTCAGCCAAATGCTTCAAAATATCTTCTCAAAGCAAAACAAATGGACATTTATCAAATCAAATGGACAAAATTCAAATCAAATTAAAAAATCAAATAATCATGAAGTCAAATAATTAAATTCAAGCCTAAAGGGATTAATCAAATTATGCAATTGATTTTTCAATTGTATAGTTCAAATCAAAAAGGATCAAATCCAACCCAATCACCCTTCCATGACTAATTTACTTAAATGATGGAGTTATTTAATTCCTAATATCTTTGAGACAACCAACCAACTTTCCCTCCATTTGAGAACACCTCAAAGCTTTTGACTTAACCAAGCTTTGATCATGATCAACTCACTCTACCCCCT
>MU223598.1:1756052-1772798 GCA_018584345.1 Thuja plicata | reverse complement strand
GGATAGAGAACCATGAGATGATATAGATTGTAGCTTCAATTCTTAGATTAACTTGTTTTATCTTTCCATAGAATTGTTGTCTTTCATCTTAATTTCATGAAGGTGTATTTTATTACACACATAATGGCACCCACCGTGGGGCTCTAAGCCTCTTTACTGACGTTTTTATCACAATATTTGGTCTATTTTCTTTGTTCTTGGTATTTTTCTTGCAGAAAATAGGAGAAGAGCCACGTATGCGATGCAAAGAGCCACCTACGAATAACAAAACACCGCTTACGAAGCTTGATTCATCTCTGTATTTCTTTCTGCTGCCGCGTGTGAGATAAATTAGACCACCTACTAGAGAAATCATGCTGCCTGTTGGATAAAGTGCACCGCCTATGACTTTTTAACAATCGCTTACCAGCAATCTCTAACCACTTATTATACTTTCTGCACCGCTTGCTAGTTTTATTTTACCGCCTGTGATATTTTAAGGGCTGCCTCTTAAGAGTTAAAATTCACGTTTAAAGTTTAAAGTTACACTTACTAACATTTGGTAGCCGTTGTTTAGCTGTAAAATGCCATGTAATAAGTTTTGCTTTAAATCAATTTTTGGTTAATTTTGTCACTTTTGTAATTCTCTGTATTTTCTTGTTCTACAGATGAAAAATCACCCAAAGGTGCGGAAACTAGAGAAGCGGATTTCAAGGCCTAGCAAGGAGGTAAGAGTTAAAACCAAGAACGATAAAGAGATTCATAATGAAAATTTGTTAGAGAGTTTGTTTGAGGAAGAGCATTTATATGATCATTACATTAAGGTGTTCTTTGCATATAAAAGAAAATTTCCCACTCTCTAATTAATTTTGCATCCCTACTTTCTTTAAAATCTTGAATTGATAAATCATTCATTCGAAAAAGCTTTAAGGAGGTTTTTGTGTCATTTAAGGTTTTTCAAGTTTTCTTCACTTTGTTGTGCTTTGTGTTGGCTAACTTGTTGGAGGAGATGGAGTGGGAATGATCGCCACTAGGTGAGTAAAAACAAATTAAAATATTCAAAAATGCACCTAGCCTTTGCTAGCTTCGAAATCAGGTATTTATCTCATCAAGCTTGCATTTGATCAAATTGTGGCTTTCTTTTAAATCTAGCATAAATAGAAAATCTTCTATTTCATCCAAATTGAACAAGCATTAGGCATATGCTCTTCACTTTTTAAAGTGAATGAAAAATCCAAACGTGCAAAGCCAATTTGGTAGAAAGACAAGGATAAGCAAATTGAACCACACATTTCAATTCTAAGAACCTCCTTGTTAAGGGGTTGAAAATGAACAAAATTGTTTAAAGTGTTTGGAATAAAATAAAGACAATAGGGATATGTTCTTCACTTTTTGAGTGAATCAGATTCCTAAACTTGTTGGACTAAGTTCAAATTTCTGCTTTTTATGAACATGCTAGCTAAATAGAGCTTTAAAGGGCCTGCCTCCCAAGATTTGCCTTACGAGGACGGTGAGAGGGAATGACCCAAAGTGGGAGATATTTGCTTTTAATTCAATATCATCTGACCCACTATAGATAATGCACTTTTTTTTAATTGAAAAGTGACTAAAACTTGTGCAAGCCATCCTCACTTCCTCTAGCAGTCCTTCGGGATTGCACAAAATCATACTTTTGTATGTGTGGGAAGCCCTCAAAGGGGTAAAGGATCTTGTCAAGGTTTAGACTGGAATAGGTTGAGACCTGATAAAATAGTAGACCTACCTTTGTAGAGCTATGTTTAAAATCCAAATTTGTTGATGCTAAGGTAGATTGCTTGGAAGATATTCTTGTGCAAACCAGTTGAAATATCTGAGAACATACAATTTTAGTGTGGTTTTTAGGGATATGGTGCAAATCTTATGTGTGTGTTGAGTTTGTACTTTATTTTCATGCAAGAATACTTTTTGATAAATCTGATCAAAGACCTTAAAATTTTAAATCCTAAAAATATCATTAAAATTATCAAAATCAATCTTGATCAGCAAAGAGCCGCGTACAATCAATTCAAAGCCACTTCCAAAAAAATCAGGGCCACTTGTCAAACATAAAATGTTGCTTGGTAATATCAAACAACTGCTTATTAGTTGGAAAGAGATGTGTAACAATATTTCAAAAATGCTTGGCAACAGACAAAAGCCGTCTGCCAACTACAGAGTGCCACATACAAATTTTTCAGTAACCGCGTATTATCAGTTAAAGGCCGCCTACACGCAGGTAAGAGCTGCCTGAAAATTTTAAAAGGCAAATAGTGGGTATCTCTTGAAGGTTTAAAAACAAGAAAATTTGATTTTTTGATACCCTTTTGGACCTTCTATCACTGTGAATACCTATCTTGATTAGAATCCACCATTATTGGGCATTTTGCAAGTTTATACTCGGATTGGTCATTAAACGAGTTTGAAAACCTAAGATCCTCATTTTGGCATATGTTAATGCCAGTTTTTACTCGATCCCATTACATCAAGACTACCCTACAGCCAGACGGGTCTTATCTGAGACAAGAGTGTCCCTTCCCGGGTGATCCCTTTTCTGCAAATCCTGTACACGAACCCATCAAAGAAACAGATTGAAGGATGTCTTTCCCATTTGGTCATATAGATAATGATTAGATTAATCATGTAAACAAGGATATGACCCAACAAGGAAATGTTGATCCTAATATTAAAGGATCCAACACCAATACCAACGGAGGGACAAACGTAGATCCTAACAATCAAGGGATGAATAACACCAATAACGGGGGCAATATGGACCCTAATGATGAGGAGTTAACCAATGAAAAGGTTACCAAGGCTATGCAAAGCCCTTTATTTATGAAACTCATGGACAAAGTATTGGAAAGAGACAAAGAGAAATACTGTTTAGACCTAGCACAAACGGGTCTCAAGCTTCCACACGATTATGATTTCAACAAACTCAAGAAAGAAGAAATAGAGGCTAACCCCATTGATATCATGAATAAACAATTCTAGCTTTTTCAGATACAATTGGACACATTAAAACAAATTGTGGCTCCTAAACCTTTTTCTATTGAAGCCTTGTGTCTTTTTCCTTTTGACAAGTCCTTAGTCATGATACCATTTCCAACAAATGTTATTTATTTGAAATATGATAAATATGAAGGGACGTCTAATCCCCAAGATCACTTAAGGGAATTTTGCGCCCTGAGTCTAGAGTTCATGCATGACACAACTTACCTTATGAGGTTATTCCCTAGAACTTTGGGAGGCATGGAAACGGAGTGGTTCTCAAAATTACCCTCTGGTATTAGGACCTTTGAGGAATTAGCCTCTAAATTTGTAACCCACTACTCTTATAACATCAAACATGAGGTTACAATGCTAAATCTATGCAATACCAAACAAAGAGATGGAGAGGGATTCCTACTTTTCCTACAACGATGGAGGGCGATGATAAGGCCAAATTATTGCCTTTGTTTTGTATAATTTTAATACTCTATTCTAGTTTTTGTCAAAATATTTGAGAGCCTAACCAGTCAAAAACTTGTGATAAAGTCCAGAAAGAACTGATAAACCATGGGTAGATGTTTGTGACATATTTTTCTAATGTTATACATATAGTGCAATATTTCATAAAACCATCAGAATCTATACTCTAATATCTAAACATTTAATTTGATTAAGCTTGTTGCATGAATATTTTTGTATCATAACTAACTTGACAGGAGAGAAAGTGGCTGGAGAGTGGTCGACAACATTCAAGGAGGAATGTTGAGGACCAGCTACGGCGGAGTGATCATTACAACACTAGGAAACATAGCTGCTACAATGGAGCCATTATTCTAGGACGCGGGGATGTAGTGTGCCTATATTCCCTCTGCACTTCATTATGTTGAATTGGTCGCCCGAGCTTTACTACCCATGCCTCGGGCTGTTGCTTTTCCATCTTCTTCTCTGACATGTTTTTAGCAAGATAGTTTCTTTTCTATTTTGTAATAAATGTTTGATCCTCTATATATAGGGATTGGACCGATAGTTTGTGGTTAGCTAGAACAAAAATAGAGACAAAAGTTTTTGGAAGAAAATTAATATACAACAATCTATTTCAAGTTCCACGTATTGTTTCTATGTAATGAGTTTTTGAAATACAATGAAATAGTTCTTGGTTTACATTCTGTGTTCATAGTTTAGCAGAAATCAACCAAGGGGGCCCACTTGGGAGGTGGAATAGGTTAGAATAGAATAGATTTCATTTCCAGCATTTCTAGTATTTCAGATAGAAGTTACAATTTCTTCTTGCAGCATCGCAACTTGTGAGTATTCCTGCAGCATCTGCAAGAATAGTTATAATGGATGTTTTAGGTTGAAATCATAGGTTTCAGTAGAGTTGCAATTTATAGAATTCATTCCAGTAAGAGGATAAATATATTCTTTTCCTGTAGCACTAGTGTAGGTTTCTTTTATGCATTTTTACCTTCTTGTAGCATAAGAAGAATGACTCCTTAAGGAACCTAGTGCACATATTGTGCCGACCATTTCAAGTATACGTCCCTGGGTTGACAAGTTAAATGCACCTCATAATAGGAAAATTAGTCCTTAGATTGAATGAACCATTCCTAAGAAAGACCTTGAACATGATTATTATACACCTATTGTGAGGTGGTTCATTTTTGGCGCCGCTATCGGGGATGGTGTCAAGCTAGGAACATTTTCGAGTCATTTTTCATTCCTAGATTATTTTTTAGATTTGTATCTCTAAAAATTGCTTCACAAGCATGAATAATTCAATTGCATGCATCAAAGAGAAAGGTGATGAGATGAATATGGAAGATTTCTCCCAGCAGAGCCTGCTAATTTGAACGAGGAAGTTGAAGAAGTTGAGTTACCCTTTGAGGACGCAAGCCCCAAATTTTCTGCAGCATCTTCCTCCAGAGAAGAACCATTTGATGTAAGTGGCTTCTGACATTTTGCAGAAATCTTGGCCAGCTTTCTAGATAATTTCGGCCCAAATCCACCTCACGTTAATAATATAGTAGAATGCTCCTTTCCAGCAGCAACCCCACAATCAAATACCTCCAATAATGGCACATCCTACTTTCCCATTTCCTTTCCCAAGCCTTATAAACAATGCTAATCTCAAGAATATATGCACAACTGCTCTTCCAAAGTTGTATGGTCTTATAACTGAGGATCCTGACACTTTCTTGTTTGAGTTTGACATACCGTGTCAAATTTTCAACTATAATACTGATGCCCATAAGCTCAAGTTGTTTCTTGCAACACTGAAAGAGTCTGCATTATGATGTTCATGGGCTTAGGAGCCAATGCAAGAGGTACCTGGGATGAGATGCAGATGTTGTTTCTGCAGAAATATAAAGATTATTGCAAAGGCAATGACCCAAAAGGAGATGATATTTTTAGGATGTCTCAAAAGGAAGACAAAACATTGGAGGACTATGTTTCACATTTTTTGTACACAATGCAGAAGAATCCCCAGCATGTACTGGTAGAGGATTCACAAAAATTAGTCTTCTTGAGAGGGGTAAATGACAACTGTCTAGAGGCATTAGACTTGATGGCTGGTGGAGACATATCCCAATCATCTTGGGATGACCTCAAGAAAATCTGTCAAAACTACTCAAGGTCAACTGTGAAGAAAGGCAGAGGATACCGGTCCACAGTCACAAAAGGGATTGGTTTAGGCATTTCAAAGATGGAGATATCTAATTTGCTCACGGATTTCAAGTAGGATATTATAAATGATGTAGCTACACATCTTGATACAATGATTTCCAAGAAGAAGCATGTAGAAGCTAAATCACAATTGGCTGAGTACTGTCCACACTACCGCAAACAAAAGCAAGACTACGGATGTAAGCTGGTAGCCAACTTGGAAAACCAACATTTGCCAACTGACTATATGAAGATAGAAGGAGACAATTACCAAGTGTTCTTCGTTGCTCAACATTGACCATGGGCTTCATGACAAGGTATGCCACAAGATCCTCTACAGTTTTCAAATTTTAACAATAATCACTAGCAAAACCAAAATTATCAGAACACTCCTTAGTGGCCTAACCAGCAAAATAACCAATGGAAAAACCTGCAGAGTAACCAATGGCCTAACCAGCAAAATAACCAGTGGAAAAACCCACAGAGTAACCAATGGCCTAACCAACAAAATAACCAATGGAAAAACTTGCAGAATAACCAACAGCCTAATAATTAAAATAACCAGTGGCCTAATCAGCAGAATCAATGGCAACCACCGCAAGGAAATTGGCAGCAAACTAATCAATGGAGGGGGCCTCCACAGTGGCCTAACCAAAATTCTGGTTGTCCACAATTACCACCTCAAGTGCAACCACCTATAATAATGCCACCTCCTGCAACAACTAATGCTAATCCAAAGCCAACCCAATTGCCTGCTCAACCGTAGCCAAATCCAAACAACAAATAGCAGCAACAACAAACGTACACTAATAACACTTAGCAGTGCCCTACTTACTCATTAGCGATAGCTGATATCCATTTGAGGTCTGGTACCACCCTACCTACACCTGAATATCCTATAATTACAAAAGTTGCAGACACTCCTGCAACACTACTTCCAGAAGCCACATTGCCAAATACCAGCCAACCGACTAATATACCCAACAGAACTACTATCCACACTTCAAATCCACCCTTTTCATAGAGGCTAAATAAAGAAAAACCTATACCCCAAGAGGAAGAAACATTTGATATTATTGAGCAGCTGAAAAATATGAATATTCAAATCCCACTGTTCCAAGCTATCAAAGATATACCTATTTATGGAAAGGCTATTAAGGAAGCATGTCTTAAGAAGCCAGGGTAGAAGAAGAAAGACCCTTAGATAGTACATGTTGTAGGTCAATTAGTAGATATCATGTTAGGAAAGGTGGTAATACCCAAGTATTCAGATCCTTGTATTCTAGTAGTCGACCTGATAATAAATGGACAGACTGTGAAAAATTCTCTAGTTGATTTGGGAGCAGCAATAAATGTTATGACTAAAGATACAATGCATAAGCTAAGCATAGCAGGCTTAAGAACAACAACCACAGTGTTACAACTTGCTGATAGTTCAACTGTTACTCCAGAGGGCCTCATAGAAAATGTGATAGTAAGCTTAGATTCATGGGAGTATCCTGTTGATTTTCTCATCTTATCACCTAAAGTAAACTTTGCTAGCTATCCTATAATCTTGGGAAGACCTTGCTTAGCCACCACTAATGCCAAAATTAATTACAAATCAAGAAGTATGATAATTTCAAATGGTCAATCCATAAGGAAGCTAGCCCTATATCCTCCTGGCCAACCCTAGCCAGACTTGGGAGAACCTATTTGGCCAGACTTAGGAGACGAGGAGGAAGAGCTTAATTTAGTAGCCCAGCTCATGATGTTGCATAGGAAATCTTTTCTAAAGATGCAAGAGGAAGATGATGTGATATAGAGCATTCTTACCAATGAATGTGTTGTGGCTAAAGATGTTTCAGAAAGTTCTATTTTATAGCTATGTACCTATGAGGATTGTATGCCTCCAGCAAACCTTGAAATAATTGATCAATTAATGGCAAGTGAAATAGTTAGAAGTTTGGTGCCTAAAGTGTTAATGGTAGAGCTAACAACAATAGTAGAACTGTCCTCTATACGAAGCCTCCATGTAAATAACAAGCTATCCCAATCACAGTTGGCATTGTTAACGAAGCTCCTCAGTCAGCATGAAAAAGCCTTTGCATGGGATTATGGAGATATGGAGGGACTCAATCCAAAACTCTACACCCAAAAAATCTACATCAGTGATGGAAGTTTGCCACTTCATCAACCACAAAGGAGAATAAATCCAACACTAAGAGAAATAGTTAAAACAGAGTTGCAGAAGTTGTTGGATGCTGGATTCATCTACCCAATCTCTGACAGCAAGTGGGTATCACCACTGGTAATTGTAGCTAAGAAATGAGGTATGTGGTAGATATGTGTGGATTATAGAGAATTAATTAATTCTACAAAGAAGGACCACTTCCCTTTACCTTTTATCAACTAAGTTTTGGATAATTTGGCTGGAAAGAAATATTTTTCCTTTCTGGATGGATACAGTGGTTACAATCAGATAAGCATTGCCCCCAAAGATTAAGAAAAGACCATGTTTACATGTCCTTGGGGCACATATGCCTATTTAGTATTACCATTTGGATTATGCAATGCCCCTACTACCTTTCAAAGAGCTGTGATTAGCATCTTTGCTGATATATCCCATGATTGCATGGAAATCTACATGGATGACTTCACTACATTCGGTGTCACATTTGAGGAAGCTCTGAAGAACTTGGAGAAAGTGATAATCAGATGTGAGGAACATAACCTATCTCTCAACAGTGAAAAGTGCTTTCTAATGATGCAGGAAGGAGTGGTGTTGGGAAATTTTATCTCCGAAGCTGGAATCTAGGTAGACCCTGCGAAGATAGAGGTAATTCTCACACTCCCTATTTCTACTAAGAAAAAAGAAGTCAGATCTTTCCTAGGTCATGATGGCTATTATAGGAGGTTTATCCAAAAATTTAGTCAAATAGCTAGTCCTTTGTAGAACTTACTTACCAAAGAAGCTGAATTTTCTTGGACAAAAGAATGTGATGAGTCCTTCCTGTAGCTCAAGTCACTTTTGAAAACTACACCAGTACTTAGGGGTCCTGACTGGACATTGTCATTTCATATACATACAGATGCTTCAGACTATGCTGTAGGTGCTGTCTTAGGAAAGAAGACTAAAAACCTTGAAAATGCAATCTATTATATCAGTAAGAGTCTACATGGACCAGAGTTAAACTACATAGTGACTGAGAAAGAATTGTTAGCAGTAGTTTATGCTCTGAACAAATTCTACCATTATGTGACTGGTTATCCTATCTATGTTCATACTAACCATGTAGCAATTAAGTATCTCATGAACAAACCTGGCATAACAGGCAGGTTAGCAAGATGGCTCCTTCTTTTGCGGGAATTTGATATAACAATCATTGACAAGCCATGGAAAGAAAACGTGGTGGCAGATAATCTATCCAGACTTCATCATGCTGAAGAAGATACTACTTTGATAGATGATACATTTCTAGATGAACAATTGTTTCATATTGTTGTCTAGAATCCATGGTATGCAGATATAGCTAACTACCTAGCTGCTAATAAAATGCCAACACATTTCTCTTATAAGGAAAAGAAGCTGCTTGTGGAGAAGAGCTTCCATTTCTCTTGGATTGATAGCATATTATTTTACACTGGACCTGACCAAGTCATGAGAAGATGTGTGAGAGAAGATAAGACATATGACATTCTTCATGCATGTCACAATGAACCATGTGGAGGGCACTTTGCAGCCAAATGAACAGCACAGAATATTTTAACAATTGGCTACTATTGGCCTGCACTTCACAAAGATGTAGCAAGTTATATAAGGAAGTGTGAAAAATGTCAACGAATGGGAAGACCAACAAGATCAGATGAAATGCCCTTAAACCCATAGGTGGTGGTAACACGATTTGATAAATGGGGCATGGAATTTATTGGTCCAATAGATCCTCCATCTAATGGGAAGTCATACATACTGGTGTGCACAGATTACCTAACCAAATGGGTCAAAGTCAGAGCAATGAAGCATGCAAGAGATCATAAAGTTGCTGAATTTCTGTATGAAGAAATTTTTACTAGATATGGCATGCCAAGAGAGCTTGTTACTGATCAAGGTACCCAATTCACCTCCAATCTGATAACAGAGCTCATAAAGGAATATAATATCAGACATCAGAAATCAAGCCCCTATCACCCTCAAGCCAATGGACAAGCAGAAGTTACAAATTAGGAAATAGAAGCAATTTTAACAAAGACAGTTCATTTGCATCACCGAGACTGGAGTAGCAGACTATCAGAAGCTATTTGGGCATATAGAAAAACATGGAAGACCACCACTGGGTTCACTCCATTTGAAATTTTATATGGAAAAACAACAATGCTACCGATTGAGTTTGAACACAAAACATTAAGAACAATGCTGGAGTTAAACATTGATCTTCTTGTAGCACAGAAAGAGCAATTGCTGCATCTCAACTCTTTGGATGAAATGTGCAAGTCTGCCCTACAACACACAGAAATTGTCCAAAAGAAAAGAAAATAGTGGCATGAATCCCATATCAAGAGTAAGCAATTCAAAGTTGGAGATTGGACATTGTTATATGATTCCAGATTCCAGGAGATACTAGGCAAGCTGCAAACATGATGGCTGGGTCCATATGAAATAAGCCATGTATTTACAAATGGAGCAATCTAGTTGACCACAATTGATCCTAACCACTTCAAGCTACTAGTCAATGGCCATAGACTAAAGTTATATCACCAGCCACAGATGAAAGAAGACTTCCTGCATCAATTCAACTAGCCAGTTTTAAAGGATTAACAGGTAACACTTCCTGCAGCAGAGGGTGTCAAACTTCTTCCTGCAACACTTTAATAAGAATTCCTTCAAAGCATGACCATAATAAAAAATTTATGTTTACATAAAGTTCAAATTCTCCATTCACTTTCTATATTCTTCTTTTTCACCCCATTTCATTTCCTAATCTTTCATCCACCCACCTTCCACATCATCATGTTTCCATGCTTTCAATAAAGAGATAGTGCACTGACACATGCGACCGCCGACGCCGTCATCCCACTCTCACCAATCTTTCCTAACACGTGCGATGATCAATTAACAGGTATGAGATTTTCAAATTTATTTCCATTTTTAGTGCATAGATTTAGTTGGTTATATTGAATACTACAATAAATGCATCGTTGCCGCCTTAATCCAGTTTTGTACCTTCTGCCAAGTCAGAAAAGTGAGGAAACTTGTCCATATTTCATAGGGGGCAGGGAAGTGTGCCAATTTCTAAAAGTGTCATTTCTATTTACTCATTAAAAGATCCCCAAATCTGTACTTTGGCATTATCTTACTTAAAATCTAGCTGCCGCATCACACAAGTGTCAAATGTCGTGCCTTTATTTTGAATAAACCCCTAACTGTCAGACTAGATGTGACCCAGTATTAAAACCATGGCATAACTCTCACTCTCGCAAGAACATCTATGATTCATTCTATTAAAATACATTATTATCGTTCATATCAAGAATACCAGAAGAATGTGAAAGAGGGTCTGTGGGTTACAAGAAGTAGTCTAAAATTCAAAAGAGAAGAAGGTAATTATCAAAAAATAGAGGTTAAACAGAGCAGAGGATTGAATTTGGTAAAATAGGATTCCAATTGTAGTAGCATGAGCCAGTGGTTCATGGTATTTTACTATCTGATGTTGAGGCAGTGAGAAGATCTAATGCCTACGGATGGCTAGGGTATTTCTTAAAATTGACAGAGTTTAACGAGGAAGCAGCATCAGAATTTGCAAACACATTTGATGAGGGACACGTGATGGTATGGGGGTTTCCAATTGTTGCAATAGAGGAGTGGATAGTAGAAGTGACCAATTTTCCAGTAGCAGGGGAACATTATCCCAATGCCCATGATGCCAAGTCAGCCAGGGCTCAATTCACCCTACCAAGAGACCCTCTATTGGAAATCACTAAGTAGGGATGCAAAATGATGTCCATTCCTCCACCATACTAGGAGTTGGCTACGCACATTATAAGGTATTTCACCTGTGAAGGGAGATTCTCTAATTTACATGTGCATCATTTTAAGTTTCTTAGTTATGTATGACATAATATCCCAATGAATGCACCCAATTTTCTGTTTAATATGCTGTGCATTAGTGCCAAAGAAACCCAGAAAGGGAAAGACAACTCTATTACTCACCATGCCCTGATTAAGTTACTCATAGAAAGATCTCTTAGGGATGCCTCCCCTATGGCATGGACAGAGTTCATCCATCATAAAACCCTTCAGCCTCAAATTGCCCCTAATGTGCAAATTAACCAAGATAATGCAGTTTCCCCTGACCCAGTTGCCGAGAAACTTAACCAAGGGGAAAAAACTAAAAATTTACAAGAAAATGTGCCTTTAACCACTCACATGAGAAATATACCTACTCCCACCCAAACCAAAGGAAAATGGAAGATAGTAGGAGAAACTTTGGTTCCTACAGATTAACCACAAAACCCTCAAGTCTCAAGAAAGAAGAGAATGAAGTCAGTTCCTGCAGCCACTACTCCTGTAGTAGAGAAAAAAAAAAGGGTTAGTAAGAAAAAAGGTCATAGAAGTTGAGGAAATCCCTGTAAGAAGAGGTCTTAGGATGAGAGGGTAGATTCCTGAAGTGCCCACCAAAAGCCAGCCCTCTTCCCCAAAACAATGTGAGGAGGAAACTCTTATCCATATTGTTCTGGATGATTCTCCCAGTCAGTCTGAGATTCCTGACATTCCTCAAAATCTGGAAGAGGAGTGTAAAGATGAGCCAAATGTATGTCAAAATGACCCAGGAGTCAATCATCAAGATGTTCCAACTTGTGAGGAAGAAACCCCTACAACTCACCAGCTGCCTTGCACAAGAAATGCTTTGGTTTCCTGTAAACGAACTTGGTTAATAAAATTCTTAGAGCAGTTATGGAAAGAACAAAGGAAGAAGAATAACCAAGATGAAATTAGTGGTTTGATTACTCTATAAATGCTTCTTTTTCAGTTATATAATAAACATGTGCTTACAACCACTCTATATGGAGAGGAGAAAAGGAAATTGCAGAAAGTAATAGCAGAACAGGAAAAGGAAATTGCAGAATTTAAAGATCAGTTAGAAAAATAGAAAAAGAGAATGGACCATGCTCTTAAACTAACTGACCAGGTCATTACTTGTAGACCTCCACCTAGGGTCTATACTATCTATCTCAATGAACAATTCCTTCTATTTCAGTTGATGATGACCCTCAAGGATATAAATGCAGAGTTCAAATCAGCCCAAGAATTCTATGGTTTATACCAGACACTTCCATCTTGGCAACAAAACCTACTCTATGAGTTGTATGTGCATAATTTCATCATCCCTACAGAGACAAAATGGAATCCCCTACCTTACATAGGGGATATACACCTAAGGGCCCTGATGTCATGGATGCACAACGAAGCTAACTATGATAGGAAGTTGGGGAATTATAGAGATCTTGAGAAAATAGAACCCCTACCATTAAGAGAAGAAAGCAGTCAACCAAAAGTATTCTTGAGGGATTGGTTCAGACTGACATATGTGAATGTTAAAAAGGAAATTAGAGATAAAAATTTTAAACTCAGAGCAAATGTGTATGTAGAATATGACAACATGTCCTACTTTGTCTTCCAAAGAGCCTTAACCAGTGCCAGAAGTAGATGTGGAAGATTATCAGAGGTATTTAAAAGATCAAAACCACATATTCCCATTAACCTTGAAGCAACTATACACCGGGCACCAAAGTACATAGTGCTAGGTAGGAAAATCAGGCAGGAGCTCTGGTGTCTACTCACAATGTAGCCACCCATGCTCCTTTGGCCCTTGTATGATATCAACGCTACCAGACTTGATAGGATGCAGGAAGATCATAGAAGGGAAGTTTGGGAAAGAACAAGGGGATTCTACTACTCCTTGAAGAGCCAGAGGCAAGGAAGAACTGAAGTTGGTGACTATAGGTCAATTTCCAGAAGGTGCAATGCTTGAGGACAAGCATTTGATTAACAAAGGGGTAGATGATAAGGCCAAATTATTGCCTTTGTTTTGTATAATTTTAATACTCTATTCTAGTTTTTGTCAAAACATTTGAGAGTCTAACCAGTCAAAAACTTGTGATAAAGTCCAGAAAGAACTGATAAACCATGGGTAGATGTTTGTGACATAATTTGCTAATATTATAAATATAGTGCAGTATTTCATAAAACCATCAGAATCTATGTTCTAATATCTAGATATTTAATTTGATTAAGATTTTTGCATGAATATTTCCACATCATAACTAACTTGACAGGAGAGAAAGCGACTAGAGAGTGGTCAAAAACATTCAAGGAGGACTGTTTAGGACCAGCTATGGTGGAGTGATCATTACAGCACCAGGAAACATGACTACTACAATGGAGCCATCATTCCAGGATGTGGGGATGTAGTGTGCCTATATTAACTCTGCACTTCATTATGTTGAATTGGTCGCCCGAGCTTTACTACCCATGCCTCAGGCTGTTGCTTTTCCATCTTCTTCTCTGACATGTTTTCAACAAGTTAGTTTCTTTTCAATTTTGTAATAAATGTTTGATCCTCTATATATAGGGATTGGACCGATAGTTTGAGGTTAGCTAGAACAAAAATAGAGACAGAAGTTTTTGGAAGAAAATTAATATACAACAATCTATTTCAAGTTCCACGTATTGTTTCTATGTAAATGAAATAGTTCTTGGTTTACATTCTATGTTCATAGTTTAGTAGAAACCAACCAAGGGGGCCCACTTGAGAGGTGGAATAGGTTAGAATAGAATAGATTTCATTTCCAGCATTTCTAATATTTCAGATAGAAGTTACAATTTCTTCTTGTAGCATCGCAACTTGTGAGTGTTCCTGTAGCATCTGCAAGAATAGTTATAATGGATGTTTTAGGTTGAAATCATAGGTTTCAGTAGAGTTGCAATTTATAGCATTCATTCTAGTAAGAGGATAAATGTATTCTTTTCCTATAGCACTAGTGTAGGTTTCTTTTATGCATTTTTACCTTCCTGCAGCATAATTAGAATGACTCCTTAAGGAACCTAGTGCACATATCGTGCCGACCATTTCAAGTATACGTCCTTGAGTTGACAAGTTAAATGCACCTCATAATGGGAAAAGTAGTCCTTTGATTGAATGAACAATTCCTAAGAAAGGCCTTGAGCATGATTATTATACACCTATTATGAGGTGGTTCAGGCGGTATTTGCTAGATATCCTCGAAGTGTACCTGAAAAGGAAAAGATGGATATCTTTGTGAACAGCCTGAATCATGAAATGAACTATCGATTAAGGCTACAATGTCCTAGATCATTCCAAGACTTAATTGAAAATGGGGTGAAAACAGAAGAGGTATTGGTAAAAAGTGGAGAAATAAAACTCTACAAAGATAACAAGAATAACAACAACAACAATACCTCCAACACCAATCAAAATCGAAATAACAACAACAACAGCAATAACAGTCGATATTGGACAAGGAATAAAAACAACAATAAAGGAGTGGTTAATGATGGAGTGGTGGAGGCTAATACTTTAAAATTTATGCCTTTCAATCTCACTCAAAACTCAGCTCAAGCCAATAATGTGAATCAAGCACCCAAAGTGCCCTTCAACAATGATACTAAAAACAACTTCGAGAATAATCAAGGGGTCTCTAAGCCTAAACTGTTCTTTGCACCTACACCCAAGATGACATTCACTACTTTGGGTGAACCATTGGAAAATGCATTAAGGACACTTATTGCAAATAAACTTATCGATCTACCAAAGGCTCAACCCTATGAACCACATATCAAGACAAACTGGTGGAATGAGAACAACCATTGTGACTATCATCGAAATAGGGGACATAAGACCAATGACTGCCTATGCCTCAAACATGTGGTACAAGATCTCATAGAAAATGGTGTAATCAAGGTGGACGGACCTCAAAATAATGAAGATCACATAGCCTTTATAACTCCTTTTTATAAGCATGAAAAGGGAGAATCTTCTAATTCCAACAATGGAGGAAGCAATGCAAATAATGTAAAAAGCAGTCATAATTTCAACTTTGCCCATACTTATGACAATACCATCAATGTTGTTGTGGTTAAAGACCAACTTATTCAAGGATCCGCCAATGCCATCACAAGGGGGCAAGCCTCAAAGGTTACCTTACAAGGAGTTACTCCTATTCTTATTGGTCCCAAGACATGAACTATTCTGGCTAAACAAACACCACCCACCACAAAGCCTTATAGTTTGGTGGATCAATTGCAAAAGACTCCCGCCCAAATATCAATTTTCAGAGTTGTTAAAATTATCTCCTAATCACAAGGAGATTCTAGAAAAGGCCTTGTGTGAGACCAAGGTCCCTATAAACTTGGAGGAAGACAAATTTTAGTACATGGTAGGGCACCTCATTGCCCCTCATTATCTTTCCTTTTTGGAACAAAATGACATGTCTAGCACACATCCTCAAAACTTACCCTTGCATATAGAGGTATTAATCCAAAGACATAGGGTTAAGAGAGTTCTCATAGATGGTGGAGCTGGTCTAAATATTTGCACTTTAAACCTTGTCAAGTCATTAGGTATATCAAAGTCTTCCATTGATCCAAAGAAGCAGCTAACTATTAAGGCTTATGATGAAGAGGAAATATCTTCAAAGGGTATGATCATTCTACCAATTCAAGTGGGACCTATAAAAAAGGACACTATATGTTAGGTTCTTAACATGAAATTAACCTACAACATCTTACTAGGAAGGCCTTAGATACATGAGATACAAGCGGTACCTTCTACATATCACCAACGCATGAAATTTCCATACCTAAGGGAGGAGATCACAATTGGAGGAGATTCAAACCCATTCCAATATTGCAATTCTATGAAGACAAGTCATGAATTTTATATTCCTCATAATAGGGAAAGAGTTATCCATGATATTACCATGGAAGAAGCCAAAGAGGAAAAGTCAAAACCAACATCAAATGTCACATCTACTCCTAACCCTATTCAAACTAACTCAACTACATCAACTAAGGGAAAAGAAAAGATGAGTTACGAG
>MU223598.1:1690193-1703725 GCA_018584345.1 Thuja plicata | reverse complement strand
AAGACCATCCTCCTGGTCCATATGTGTTAAGGGTATTCACCCTTTGATTGTAGCACCTCTGTGGCAGTGTTGGCTTATTCCTATTTGCAAATTTCTATCTTATCATTTATTTTTGGACAAGTTAATGTCTTTTCTATCTTAGTTTGGTACCAACGTTTCTTAAAGTGATCCTATCAACTAGTACCCTTTCTTTTATGCCAGTTACGACAAGATATCAAGTAAATCAAGGAAAATGACCTCAAGTGGTTTTTAACCAATTACCCTTAGTTCAAACTCGCCAAAGACATAATTCACTAGTAGAATTTGGCAAATAAATGACTAAGTGACTAAAACTTTTAGTCACGTGACTAAAATTTTTAGTCACATGACCAAAACTGATCATATTTGGCAAATAAATGACTACGTGACTAAAAATTTTAGTCATGTGACTGAAACTTATCATATTCTACTAATTATTTACAATTCACAATTATAAATGACTAAATAAATGACCAATTTGGTCATCAAGTAAACTCATAAGGTCAAACAATTAAAAATGACTAAATAAATGACCAAGTAAATGACTAAACAGTTAGTCACTAATAATTAGTCACTCAAATAAAAATGACTAAATAAATAGTCAAATAAATGACTAAATAGTTAGTCATCCAAAAAAAGTGACTAAATAAATTATTATTACTCCTTTATAATAGCATTTGATAATATCATAGACTTATATACCTAGAAGCTCTATTTCACCAGTAATGCTTGTTCATCAATAGACTTACTGTGTGAGGAAACCATCTACACCTGTCTCATGCTAGAAATTTACTATTTCGAAGTAGTTATTTGTAGAAGCAATTAGATTCAATCTACAATATGAATTGTTGAAATATAATGGTCCAGTCTATTAAAAATGAATCTTTTTCCCTTAAAGAAAAAAACATTTTTCCCTAAAAATGAAGATTGATTTACTTCTATCTTTGCTTTTTGAATATGTACTTGACCATCTTAATAATGTGAAATAGAAATAACAATGATAGAATATTTTGGTATGAGAATTTTCATCATACTTGGACGTCTATGATTTTGCAAAGCCAAGGTATTTTGTAGGATTATCGTAAGAATGTTCATTTAATACCACATATTTACACACATTACCCATGGTTAGAGAATTGAAAACTATTGAAACACTATCCTAGGGTGAATGATTACTTGGTACATTCTATGAGAAAAATGGACGAACATCTTCATATTTGTATTTTAGATCAAGCCAGGGTAGCAATAACAAAGTGGGAAGACTGGTCAATTTCTTTCTTTAATTATGTCTTAGTGATAAAATTAATATTTTTCCCTAAGCATATAAATTATTAATTAAATTATTTTAAATTTAAATTTAAAATTATTTTAGTTGTCTTAATTAAATATTAAGATAAAACAAAAGAAAAAGAAACATGCATTTTCTAATATATGGCGGGAAGTGAATATCATACTCTAATTTCTACACAAATCCAGGTGACTTTTTAGCAACTCACAGTAGGGCATTCTCACATTATCATCTTCCAAACTTGCGCATATCCAGGTAAGTTTGCAGCTTTGAATCATACCTATAACATTTAATATTCAGATGAATGAAATTTTATTTCAATTGCACTTGTGAAATATTTCTAAATCAGATTGATCATTTTTCATTTCTTTCATTTATTCTGAATAAAATTGTTTTGGTTTATAAGATTCCATAAAAAATTCTTTGTTCATAGGGTTCCATAAAAGCTTTCTTGCATTCTCTGCCCATTTTTTTGGGCATAGGGGGTGGGAGGGAGGGTAATTTTTAGTTGTGTCGAGATTGACAATAGTACCCTTAGCCACGCCTCATCCTTAATCTCAGATGGAGCTTGGCCTTACCCTAATTTAAAATTTTTTAGTGTTTAAGTAACAATGAAAGACTTTCATATTTAAAATCCAACCAACACATTGTGAGAGTTCTTTTACCAATATTTCCCTTCAAGTAAATGTCTCATCATAAGGTCATTTGTCATCCATAGTATCCACCTTTGGTTTATTATGTCAATTGATAGAATAAACAATATCTTTATTTATTTAAAGAATCTAACGGTTTCTTCAAATTTAATAATTGATATTTTATTTAAAATTCTCAATAAACAATATCTTTATTTATTTAGACAATCTAAAAGTTTCTTCAAAGTTAATAATGGATATTTTATTTAAAACTCATGAAAAGCTTGCAAGGAGTTCATTCACGTTGAAAGTCAAAGAAAAGTATTTTGGAGGGAGATTTTGACTTCAACTCTAAAAGAGTTAATCAAGCTATGGTTCAAGGTACAGTTAAAGTTGCAAAATCCCTAGCATGCCTATAAGGATGTAGGGAGACTTGAGTTTTATAGAGAAATGTTGGCATCTAAATCATTTAACAACACATCCATATCAAAGAAGTGACAGCCATAAGGAAAATAACAACAATAAAGGATGAGGAAAAGGCGTGGATGAATGGAGAGGACCAACTTTGGGTAGTGAATAACAACATTACAAAGGCTTAACAATATTTTCATTATGAGATAGCAGCACTTCATGATGTGGATGAATTTCCAATGATAGAGCACCAAGATCACACTCAAGGAAAATATGTTGAAGATGGTGAGTAAAACAAGGAGTGAATAGCAGTGTATGGAAGAGAAAGAGGTAGATTTAAACATTTGGAGCTTTGATTTTATTAAAGGAAGGCAGGGTACATGCCATGAACAATGGTTCTTCATTAAGAAAGAGTATTACATGGGAAGAATATCGATCTTCAAAAAGAGTAAGATTGCATGAGATATTTAAATCCTAGCCCTTAGTTATCTTTTATTTATGCTATTTCTTCATTTAGAATGAGTTTTTTTTATCAGATAAGTGGTTCTTGTCACTTGTATTTGCTAAAAGTTCTATTTTCCTGTTGTAAGAGATCCGAAATCTGAGATTTTATTTTCATGAGCTCATCATGATCCTCTCATAGGATATAACAATTTCAGCTTGATGAGATCCATTATTTATTTATTGAATCATGATCATTGCTCTTCCCTTTGTGATGCATATGTGGTTGCATGGGCTGTTTTGACTATCCAAACCCCTCTATATCCATTCTTTAAACCCTAGGTTATGATAGTCAAATATCTAAGGAAAAATGGATAAACCATTGCAAAGACCGATAAGTCCAAGCATAATGGAAACACATGGCATTCACCATTATAGTCATGATAGTGATAATCAAATACAAAGAGCCTTGGAGACAAACAGAACAATATTTTTTACTATTTCAAATTAAGGAAATGATCCATGAATAAAATGTCAAAAAAGATACATACAACATCTACAAGGCATGGAGAAAGAGAAATCATATGTTAAAAACAAAAGAAATGGTTATGTAATCTTCAAGAGAACATATGTAGGACATTGATGCAAAGAAGAACATAGAGGCCACTATTGTAGAGTAGTGATAAAATTTTTTTTATAAGATCAATGAAATCAATTCCATTAATCACAGTTATAACATCTATATCAGTCATAGTAAAAAAAGGTAGATACAGTGATATAAGGCTCAAAAGCAATGATAATGAAAAAAGAGCTATTCCATTGTTTCAAAGGGCACATCATGTATAGGGTAGTGATCAAATGTGTTCAGGGAAGTGGTATATACTATCAATATAATAACTATAAAAGGTTCCATCACAGAGATATCTACAGTGAATAGGCCAAAAACATTGAAAATATGAGCCAACTAGACTATCAATAGTCACTACAATGAAAATGCTATACAAGTGCAAGAGATTTGCAAGATAATGATCATGAAATTATATTACATTGATAAATATGATTGAAAATAGTGGTCAAGGAGTGTGTTTCAAAGAATCCAATTTAATGAAAGAGCTACCATTTCAAAGTTAAGTGATAGGGGTAACCAATGAAGTCAGAGCCAAATAGTGATCATTCACTGTTATATAATGGACAAAGCAGCAATACCATGTCTAGAAATGATAAATAAAAATGAGACATTAATAAAGAATGGTGCAAAGCATCCATCAATAGAGCAGCATTTAGAGAGGATAGTCAACATCTAAGGCACAAACAGTGAAGACCTCTGATTAAAGATGAAAAATAGCTATCAAGGATGTCACACAAAAACAAAGATACCTCTGAGAAAGACAGTGAGAAGGAGTATACCCTCAAAAGATCAGTGAATCATAAGATAGGGCAGTGTTATAAATGCTGACAAAGGACAATGTTTAATAATTTTAGAAGAGTTATTAATTTTCTCCTACATATTAACACTCAAGGTGAAAAGACAATCATCAACTGTTGTCATATAACAGTTGTAATGAAAGTTGTGACAATGGTATCAAAAGCTCATAATAATTTTGTAGAATAGAGATCTTCTGACAGTGATACATGGGTATGTAAATGATCATTTCTAGCAGTCCTAGCAACAAGAGCACCAAGAGATGTGTTAGAAATTTTTTTACTATTGTACTACCTCAAAACAATGAATAAGATTTTAGAAATCAGGAAAGGTACAGGAACAGTTATTGAAGGGAAGATAAATAAAGAGTAAATATGTCATATATGTATATTTATGAATGTATAATGAG
The DNA here is from genome assembly GCA_018584345.1 of Thuja plicata. Lineage (NCBI taxonomy): Eukaryota > Viridiplantae > Streptophyta > Pinopsida > Cupressales > Cupressaceae > Thuja > Thuja plicata. The sequence goes on along the minus strand of MU223598.1, from coordinate 1,699,103 downwards.
GGAAAATGCAAGGGGCAGTTACAAATCATGAAGACAGTAATGTGTATCAAGGACAAGAAAATCAACGAACTATCTGGTCATAGTAAAGGCTCAAGAAAAGGTTATAAAAGGGACATTAGGCAATGACTACACTGTAATGAGCAGATTATGTACATATTAAACATAGTATGCTTGAAGAGAAAATGACTATTATCTAAGACCCAAACAATGATGAACATTGAATATCATAACAGTGAAATACAATGCTTTAAGGAGAGGTAGCATTAGACTATTAGAAGACACCATTATCATGAAGAGATATAATATAAGACATGGTATAATGATAATGCAATGTTTTGCAATGAGAATGTAAGGGCAATGATATCGGTTTTTCAAAGACAGTGACATGAAAGGGACATCAAATGAATGTGTAGAAGCATAATGAAACACTATCAAATAGTCAATGAAAATGGTGATTTCAATATCAACACAATAAAAGGACAGTCACATGGCTTCATGCTGATAGTATAAAGATATATGCATTCTTAGAGAAGAAGCTAAAAGGCAATGACAATAGGAAGACAGTGTATTCAAAAAGTGAAACAATGATATATTAAAAGATGAAACAGTGGCACAAATGATGGAGCAAATGCCTCAAAGTCTCACTGTGATCAAAGATATGTCAAGGCCTTCATTTGCGATAGAATTTTATCTAAGATATGCTACAAATGCCAAGAAATTGACTTTTCTTTGGAAACAGCATGAAATATAACCATGGAGTCACATGAAATATAACTAAGTAGTTTGATTTATAGATTCTATATTTTTTTCTTGCATAAGAGCTTTTGGGAGATTTCAAATAATGTCTTCAAAACAAAGTAAAGCAGAACTTAATCTGGCCTTCCCAATCTGAATCCATCCTTGACCAAAGTGAAAATTAAGTGTTGGCCCTACCACATGAATCATGTTGTTGAGACTTAAGAGATTAATATAGTCATTTAATTGACCATGGTATAGTCAATTTATTGACCAATACTGATCCTAAAAATGTTGATGGAAATGGCATGGAGGACAGACTCTCATTTAATCTATTGCATTATTGATCTCTTGTTAGATGAGATTATAATTTGGGGAAAAGTGTGTCTTTTAGTCTATGGCATTACTAATCTCTTGTTAACATGGTGATATTATAATTTGGAGAAAAAGAGAGCTATTAATGTACAACAAAGATTCTCTTGAAGATTTAGATGGTTCTGGGCAAGCCAAGAAATCCCTCAATGTGATAGTTTAGGGTAAACAATAGAAAATCCTTAAGTACCTAAGAAAAAGGGGACATATTTTAGGTGCGTCATCTTAGAAATTGGATACATGATTTTTTGATTCAATGCATTGTAGGTGGATAATTAAGGTTGAAATAAATCTTCAGTTCATGATATAGGTGAAGAACACTAAAATGAAGACATGCGAATTATTCTTTTGGCAACTCATAATGATCCATGACTTGCATAGGCAATGTAATCAACTATAACGTCTAAATCAACAGATAGGATGCATATAGTGAGTGCACAAAGGCACCTAACTATTTGTGAATAATGAAGATTGCATGCAATGATGACTCTCCATTGGCATTCATTAAAGTTTTAAAATATCTTTGAGTGAGCCTTATAGAATATTGATAGTTTCTTTCTTGTCTTCATATTAAGTGAGAGATTTTCTTATCTTCGTATGTTTTGCCATTTTAAATATTATGAAATTTAAATTTGTTTCATATTTTTGTGCTAATATCGTTATTTTCTATAGAAGGTTTTGTTTTGGATTCCATGATTATTGTTTGCTATCACAATTCTTACAAGTTATTCTTTGTAGGTCTTTGTCATTCATCTAAAGAATGATTTATATGGGCTTCGCTACGATCCTTTCAAAAATGCGCTAGAGATTAGAGGTTTGAGTTATTTTTATATAATTACAATTTGAATGTTTTGTTATGCTATTATGACATTTGGAAGATAATCTCTATTTTTTCCTCCAAGGTTTTAATTTGTAAATTGTTCAAATAGGTTACTTTTTAAGCCTTTTAAGATATATTACTGTCTTCTCTTTATAATCAAATATGCATGCTCAAAATTTTTTCATGTACTAGGAGGAATGTTTTATAGCTTGAGCCATTCTTTTTCTTGCCTAAAATGTATGCGAATTAGCATTTTGATGTGTTTTATTTTGAGCACCATACATGTTTTTTAACTCTTTTCATTTGGGTTCCATGTTATAGACATTTGAAATAACCAAATAAATATTAGTTTTTTAGACTGCGGGAATTGGGTAGCCCCCCTATAAACTGCAGTAAATGGAAGTGCAACAGGTAAAATTTTTAATGTGATTGGCGATGTTGGCGCGACGCACCCTCTAGTACCACATGGACTGGGGGAGACTAGACTTCATGACCTTGTGCCTACAACAAGAAGCTCTTGCCAATTGATCCAAGCCCCCAACTGAATGATTTATTGTTTATTATAGACATTCATAATATTTCATCTTATTTGTACCTAATTTTATCTATTTTTGACATGTATTATTTTAATAGGAAACCAATTAAAGTGTAATCTGTTTTCCATTATCTTAGAATTATTTTCCAAACATCATATACCATAATGGTAATTACATGTTATATTTCCTCAAGAATTTTGTTTTTGAATTTGAAGTTGACTGGTCCTTTCTCTCGCAGATGAGACTGACTTGGATTAGTGGAGAGAACAAGCCACAAATTGTACGCTATGCGCAAGGGAAGTTGGCATTATCAACTATAGCAACATTCACTCCAAAATATTTGTGTGGTAGGTGATTAGCTTTTGAGATTTGATTTGACATTTAATTTACAGAGGGAAATCTGCATTTTGTATTACTTAATCCATCTCTATAAGGAATATTCAAGTTGTGGGTAGAGTTTGTATGCTGATAAGTTGTTGACCTTTTATCTGTGAGATTTTTAATTTTCTTTCCTGCTACTTAACAATGCTCTCACCAAATTAATACGCACCACATAGAAGTCAAGTGAGGATTCCTTATGTTTTGTTGAAGGGGTTCTGAATACGTGTTTGCACTTATGACATTTAATGCATTGTGCTACCCATGAATTTAGTACTTTTGTGCCTTTAATTTTTTTGTCTGGGTTCAGTTTTGGTCGGGTAGGCTGTAGGAAGTAGGGTGATATGTTGACAGATTAATATATCCATAAATACGCACACTAAGCACACTATAGGATTTTTATGATAACTAGTCATGGTGCAGATTCAACATAAAATCTAGAACAATTATAGGATTCTTTTATGCCATTGAAACTAATGCACAAGAACACAAAACACTCAATAAAATGTTAGGTGTAGGTCTAGTTCTTTTGACTTTGGGATTACATGATTGTAGTTTTATAGGATTTCAGTCATTGAAATGTGAATCAAATTTAGCAGATGAAAATTCCTTAATGTTAAAGGAATATTGTTTTCACTTATGAAATGCCTTTGGAATAGTTTAGATTTTTGATAAATTAGAAATTACTCAAATAAGGTTATATGCTACTCCCCTAAAGACAGATTTAGTACCTCTTTGAAAAGTGTGTTTGCAGTCGATTAAAAGATCTTGAGGTTGAACATATTTGTCTGCTCTGTCACGTATTCTCCTTGATTTCTCAATCATCATCTTAGTTATGACCTATAAGAGCCTCTGCTATGTCTTTTATATTATGACCAATATTAGCAGGGTGGTTTCAATATAAAGATTCACTAATTGTGCCAGCCATAGTGAAAAAATGAATATGGTGCCCCTTGGAAAGGAAACTGAATACATGCAGACTTTGATTATATTTTAGGCAATGAGTGAGTAGTTTTTTTAAATTAAATAATCCTCACTTTACTTACAACTAATCTTTGACATCAAAACATTGAAAGATGTGTTCCCTAATTCATTGGATGCAAGTTTGCATGTTCAAATGGTCTTAACCCATTCTTTTATGGCTAAGTTGAATTGTGTTAATATGTTCTTGTGAAACATGAAAGCTTTGATTTTTCACCATGCTTAATTTGTCTAGAATGTGTGCCAAATGTCTCTCATGATCATTCCTCAGTCCCATCATTATAATGATATGTGTACAAGTTGTACTACTTCTATGCATTGGCCATTGCTATTTGATCCCTTTTCAATAACATAATGCTCTTTCGTTATGACTTACTATTATTCTTTATGACTCTTTGATCCATGGCTATGCCTAGAAAGTATGATAAATGAAAGATCCATACAGTCTCAATGCCTAAAGGATGATTATGTTGGATATATTTGCTTACTTTAACTACTTTTTGGCCTTTCCTTTTTCTTTTTGGATGTCAGTCCAAATCTGATAGAATTTCCATTAATTATCTAGAATTACACTTGACATGCATTATTTATATGCTAGAAAATTGGTTGAGTCCTTCAATCATTCATTTCCAAATGGTCAATCTATGTCTGGAAAATAAGCATTAAGGATGTTGTATTCTACATGTTTTGATGTGTTTTTATAAGTTATTCTTCTTCATTCGTGATGCTTTTTATTTGGAAATCTTTGCACTAACTTTGTTAGCTAGGTTTAATTGAAAATTTGAAACTTATTACTATGGAATCAGCGCCTACTAGTAACAGTCTGATGATACTTTTGGTATATATGATAGTTCAGATGAATGAAATTAGTCAAATTACTCAATGTACTAATCTGGTGAGCTAAATTCTCCTGCTAAAAACAGCCTGGTGGTTGTCCAGTTGTTAATTTTTCATTCTTATCTGAGCTATTAGGCCCTTCCACTCCATGGGTCAATGGATTGTGAATTTGTCACTTTGTATAAATTGACAAATTAAAATGCATATGGAGCAGACATTCACATTACTGGATGGAAGTCTAGTTTTGTAACATCAAATTTCTGACATGCTATGATTCCCATGAAGGCATGCAGTTTGCTACGTTCCACTAAGTTCCTTTTTGGGGAAGGGAAATATAGAAGTGTGCAAATGGGACACCTATGGTGACAGGTAGATGAGAAGAGGGGATTGGGATGGAGACCTAGGGATCCGACATGCCTGATCTTGAAAACCTAGTTAGAGAGGACCAACATTGTGAAAACAATTTGAATTGCATTTTGTTATGTATTTATATGATATAACTTTGGTTTGTTATTGTAGAAATTCTGACATTAGAATTTTGTTATCAAAAACCAAGAACTAATGATAGTAATAGTGTCAAGTATTATTTATTTGATTATTTTCAAAATAAGAGTTGGCGAATTCATACGTTCTATTGCTAGAGTGCATAATCTAAGTGGCTTATGCTTAAATTGTGGGTACGTAATTTGAATCATCTAATTTTTTTTGATTTTTTTATGCTTTCACCTTGCAGGAGTGATGGCTTTAAGTGCAACAAGTGCATATTATGATCCTTATGAGGTTGTAAGTCGTATGTTACCAAATGTTGTTGTTCTTACTATTGACCTAGGCAGGTAATTGAATTTTAGATTTAGAGGGAACTTCGTTAAAATGCAAAGTTATACACTCAAGATAAATCCATAATGTATGATGTTCTTAGAGGGAATGCACTTAGTTGAGTTGTTACTGCAATTTCAAATACTAAATAAATTTAATTAATAGCTTAACAGGCTAAATCTCAGATTTGATTTACTTTGGGATTCATGAATATCTATATTCTCACTATTTGCATCTACTTTGTGTCTTTTCATATAAGCATTTTAAAATTGAAAAATGTCGTTGACCATAAAATGAAAGATAAACAAGGAACCTTCTTAAGACTCCCAAGGTGACAGCACACTGAGCAATTTTGTTTACCCTAAGGATATGAATCAAAGAGATAAATATGTGCAAAAGAAAAATAAGTTTGTGAAAACTATTTAACAAGAATGTTCCATGCAGCATAATCTTGTTTCTTGTGATGAAAAACCAAGACACCAAGAATTATAGAAAGGTTCCATGATAGGAGCTTCCAAGATCAATAAGTCTATGAATGTCTCTGGCTTCGTAATGGTAGCAGGTAAAACAATTCCAAACTGATTTAAAAAGTCCTCCTAAAACATTAAAGGAAAAACAGTGGAGAGATGATACATGCAGCTTAGTTAGTTTAAAATATTTTCAAAAGCTTTTGCAAAAAGCTTTAACAAGAAGCTCCAATGTGTAAAATTATTGGTGTCTTGGAAAAAACTCACATAAATAATCATAGTACATAGAAATGAAATGTGAAGGAGAAATTGAGCAAGATCCTGATATTTGTCAAATCCTTTCAACCAAGAGGCAAATTGGAAATATTCAACTCTATAATATCAAACGGCTTGTAAAGACCAAGAGCTGAGCACTTCGACATTTTTTTGGTAACCTGGGTTTGTAATCAATTCAACCAACAAAGTGTTTTTGGAAATAGGGAGAATTAGAACTAGCAAAAGAAAGTCTTTAATGTTTCACAGATTAAAAAGGAAATATTGGCATGCAAATGCCAAAATAACAAAATTCACAAACCTTAGACAGGTTCAAGCTTCCTCATCTTTGTTCGTAAGTGTATATAAGTTAATGGATGATTTGAAATTATTCTGTATCTTGTAATTAGAAAGATCATATTGATCTTGAATGATTCCTGTATAATGTAAAATAATGTTCTTGAAATTTGTACTTTTCTATCTGCTATGTATGTTGCTATATGAATGTGTGCTGGTATTATAAGATTTTTAAATGCATCTTTGCTTTGGGGAGGGAGAATACAGCATAATTTTAAATTTAAATGGGGTTTTTTTTACATAACACAATTCAAAATATAATTATTCATGTTTATTAATTTAACCCTTTTGCAAAGAAAACATAAATTGTTTAGATTACAACATGTTTTTTTTTAGATTGAATTGTGGAATGAATGGTTTTTCAAAATGATAGGCAACAAGCTATCAAAATACATTGTAATATCTGAACAATCTGTGTTGATAAAGCTGATTACATTAGATCATATTTTGAATGAATGGCTTGAGACTGCTTTCTGTGGAGTGGTTTTTCTTAACTTAGGATTACATTATCAAGTGGATTTCCTAGAATCCAGTGTATCTCTGTCCAATGGCTATTTCTTATTTGAATCGACTTCCTTGGGAACTGGGGGACTGTATAAATGCCTGGGGGAGATGATTTTTTTTTCTCTACATAGACTGTAGATTAGGATAACTAAATCAATTTTTTTGGATGCTTGCTTATGAATGATCATGTTTTTCTTGTTTCTCTAGGGCATCAATATTTTGAAGGCACATGGACAAGGGTCTAAAGATAGTTATCTATTAAAATTTTTATGCCCTGAATACTGGTCGGGTAGCTGAAGGAACGCCTACAAGAGTGGCCCCAGCAAGAATTGCATGTTTGGATTTCAATCTTCAGAAGAAAAAAATGTAGATGGGAGTGCAGGTTCTTGTCACTGATCCAAGGAAGCTTGATATGATCCGTGAAAGGTAGATAAACTATGTAGCTTATTTATTGATAAGATCTAGAGTGTTTGTTTATTTTTGTATAAATTATATCCGATTTTTTAGTTTTTAATATTTTCACTGTGATTGGCTTTTCTCACCACCCAGAGTTTCTTGTAAAATTTATTTGCAAAGATGTGCTAAGCATTGCCCAGGACAAATCTTCTGTGTAGAAATGATGGAAATGCTGGATAGGTAGAAGTTTCCATGATTTTCAAATTTGGCACATTGTTACTAGTCTGTTATGTTGTTAGATGGATTTTTGACTGAAGATGAGCATGGTACATGTAGTTTCCAATGCAACAATGTGGAGTTGGATAGATGGTTGAGTATTGGTATTTTTTTCTTGTTGTTGCATATTAGTGATCACTATCATTTTTGTTTCATTTGTTTTATTTATTGATAGGATCTAGGGTGTTTGTTGAGTTTTGGATAAATTATATCCGATTTGTTGGTTTTTAATATTTCCACTGTGATGGGATTTTCTCACCACCCAAAGTTTCTTGTAAAATTTATTTGCAAAGATGTGCTAAGAATTTCCCAGGACAAATCTTATGTGCGAAAGTGATAGAAATACTAGACAGGCAGGAGTTTCCATGATTTTCAAATTTGGCATGTTGTACTTACTAGTCTGTTATGATGTTAGAAATTATGGATTTTTTACTGAAGATGAGCACTACATCCAATGAAGCAATATGGAGTTGGATAGATGGTTGAGTATTGGTATTTTTTGCTTGCTGTTGCATTTTAGTGATCACTGTCATTTTTGTTCCAATTAGTTCCAGGTATTCTCAGTCGGAAGACAATCTATGAAATTCAATTTCATTAACGAGATCAATAAATACCCTCTTTTGTTGAAATGGTGGGATTATTCTTTAAAGTGTACTAGCTCAATGGAAGAGCACCTACTTTATAAGTAGGAGAAGGGTGGTTCGATTCTATCGTGCCCTAATATGACTAAATTTATGACTAAATTAATGACTAAATTAATGAATAAATAAATGACTAAATATATGACTAAATAAATGACTAATTCAATGACCAAATCAATGACCAAATAAATGACCAAATAAACGACCAAATAAATGACCAAATCAATGACCAAATAAACAACCAAATAAATGACTAAATAAATGACTAAATAAATGACTAAAATAGTTTAGTCATAAATTTGGTCACGAGATAAATGACCGAAAATAAACTACCATTGATCATGTGACCAAATTTGGTCATTTATCTACAATTTTTGGTAGTTTATTTGGTCATATATTGCTGTTTTTGTACTAGTAAGGAAAAAGGACGCATATTTGATCAATCACCTAGGAATACTTCAGAGATTTGGTTTGATTCCAAGAGTCATCTTAGTGAGTTGGGTATCCCCTTAGCATCTTCTCACTCTTCAATGGATATGAGT
>MU223598.1:1654922-1669561 GCA_018584345.1 Thuja plicata | reverse complement strand
TAGGGAGCAATAGGTCGATGTTAGGATTTTGTTCTTATATGCTCACTAATCCTTGTTTTATACTAACATAATGACTTATTGAAGTGTTGTGTCTCTCTTATCAGGTACAAAATATACACACACAATAAGCACTGGTTCTTCAAAAATTATTCCAATGTCTTTCAGTATTTGTTTTATCCAAACAACTTGTGTACAATTTATTGTAGCAACAACATACTCTGAGTAGTAGATTGAGCAATACACTTCTGCTTCTTTCTCAACCAAGAAACCAACCTTTTTCCAAGGAAAAATGCACCACCACTTGTACTCTTCCTATCATCTACATTACCTGCCAAATCAACATCAGTATAGACCTACAAAGTAAAATCTTCTGATTTTTCATACCACAATCCATATTCTATTGTCCCTTTCAAATATATGAAAATTATTTTTACAACAAAAAAATGTGTCTCTTTAGGATCTTCTTGATATCTAACCAAAATTCCAACTGCATTCGTAATATCTAGTCTAGTGTGAGTTAGATATTGTAGACCTCTAATCATCAATCTGTACTTAGTCTGTGCAACACTTTGAATCTCATCACTATTAGTCAGTTTGTTTCTAGTCACCATAGGTGTCCCAACAGGTTTATAATCTTCCATTTCAAACTTTTTCAACATTTCCTTAAGATACTTGGTCTGAGATATAAAAATGCCATTCTTACTCTGATTAATTTGCAAACCAAGAAAAAATTTCATCTCACCAATCATTGACATCTCGAATTCATTTTCACTTTCTTTAGCAAACTTATTACTCATCTTATCATTTCCTCCAAAAATTATATCATCAACAAAAACTTCTATAATTAAGATTCCATCTTCATCAGTTCTCAAATATAAATTACTGTTTGCATTACCTTTTCTAAAACCAAGGTGAAGTAGATATTTGTCCAGTCTTGCATACCATGCTCTTGGTGCCTATTTCAGTCCATACAGGGATTTCTTCAACCTGCAAACCATGTTTTCATCATCTGACAAAGGAAAACCATCAGTTTTCTCAATTTAAACTTCTTCTAGATCACCATTCAAGAATGCTAACTTCACATCCATTTGATAAACCTTAAATTCTTTATGTGCAACATAAGTAATAAATAATCTCAGCTTCTAATCTAGCAACAAGAGAAGATTTTTCTTCATAGTCTATTCCTTCTTGTTGTGAATAGCCTTTACATACCAGTCTTGCCTTATTTCTTACCACTATTCCTTCCTCATCCATCTTATTTCTGAAAAACCATTAGTACCAATCACATTTTTGTTCTTAGGTCTTGGAACCAATTCTCAAGTATTGTTTTTCTTTATTTGTTCAAGTTCTTCTTCCATAGCTTTAGTCCAAGATTTATCTCTACATGCTTCATCAATAGTCTTAGGTTCAACTTGAGAAATCAAACATATCTCATCTCTATCTCTAGATCTAGTCATCATACCTTTACTTGCATCCCCAATAATTTTATCTATATGATGGTTCTTCTTAACATACCTTGGTGTCTTCAGTGTCTCAGTAGCTTCAGTCTGTTCATCTTCAATCTTATTTTCAATCATCAAAGATTCTTCCAGTTTAGTATTATCCTCTTTCATTTCTGTAATCTGACCACAACCATACATCCTTTCTTGAATCTAAAATTTTTGATCTATCCTCACATTGGCGCTTTCAATCAACTTTCTCAATCTTAGATTTAAACATTTATATGCTTTACTCTTAGTGGAATAACCAAGAAAAATTCCTTCATCACTTCTAGCATAAAACTTTCCTATCTCATCATCTCTCTTGATATAGCATTTACTACCAAATATTCTAAAATATTTTACAGCAAGTGTATGATCAAACCATAATTCATAAGGAGTCTTGTACCTTCTTTGATATGAATTCTATTTAGGGTGTACACAACATTCCCAACTGATTCTCTCCAATGAACATGTGACACATTTCCTTCCAGCAACATAGTCCCTGCAACATCTAATATAGTTATGTTTCTTCACTCTACTATCCCATTCTGTTGTGGAGTTCTAGGAGATAATGTCTGTCTATATATTCCATGATCTTCATAGTATGTATTAAATAGCTATGATGTAAACTCACCTCCTCTGTCTAATCTCAAACACTTTATCTTCAAACCAAATTCATTCTCAACTTTTTCTTTAAATAACTTAAATTTGTCAAATGCTTTAGATTTCTCTCTCAAATATGTAACCCACGTCATTCTAAAAAATTCATCAAAAAATAGTATAAAGTACCTTTCACCATAGTATGATCTAGTTCTTGTAGGACCACACAAATCTGTAATGCACCAGATCCAACTTCCCTTTTGCTGAATAAGGTTTGATTTTGAAAGTGCTTCTAGTCTGCTTCCCCATAACACATTCTCTACACATAGTGTTAGATGGCTTTACAATTTTAGGTAGACCTCTTACTTATTTTTTCATACTTTCCTTCACAATGTTATCAAAGTTAACATGAAAAAATCTTCAGTGCCATAACCAACTATCATCAACCTTCGCAATAAAACAAGAAGCTTCAGACATGTTCAATTCAAATACATTACCTCTGGATTTAGTACCAGATGTGATAAATTCTCCTACTTTACTTCTGATGGAGCATTTCCCATCAATGAATTTCAATTGATAACCCTTGTCTACTAACTGTCCAACACTCAATAGATTATGCTTAAGTCCATCAATAAGTAATATATTGTCAGTGTTAGTCTTTCCATCCAAAGAAATAGATCCAACTCCAATAATAAGCTTAGGAGTATTGTCACCAAATCTAGAAACACCACCATCATGTCTTTTCAAACTCACAATTTTTTTTTTATCTCCAGTCATATGATGTGAACAACCACTATTTATAACCCATTCAAATTTGTTTTCAACTCAGGATACTAAGGCTTTTTCTTCATGCATAGGTTCATCATCCTTAATAGAAATAAATCTGATTTCATCATAGTCACCATCATCATCATCATCGGAAATACCCTCACTATAATAATAACATTCCTTGTATTTTGAATACTTAGACTTCAAAAACTTAGGTTTGTGCTTTGGAACTCTTGTAGGACATCTAGATGCAAAATGACCGATCTTGTTACATGAAAAACATTTCAGAGGTAATTTTCCTTCAAAACTTTCCTTACCTCTCTTTTATCTTCTAGAAATCAGTGCCACAACTTCATCTAGCTTTCTTTCTTCTTCCTGTATCTGTTCCCATTCATCAGCATAGGCTCCAAGCTCTTCTCTTAGGTCATTACTATTGGTGCTTGCATTTCCAGATAAGATCTTTTTATTTTTGTGCATGGTTGCCTTGAATGTGGACTCAACTTTAGGTAAAGTGTCTCCTAGTTCTATGACCTCAAATGTAGTTACCTTTCCAATCAACATCTCTCTGGTAAAGTTCAGTGTCAAAGGTATAATCTCCTCTATAGCTTGTACTTTGGTTCTATATGCAGGTGTCAAAGATCTGAGTATCTTTGCAATCACTTCTTCCTCACTGTAAGTACTTCCAGAGTTTCTAATTCTAGTAACTACTTTAGTAATTCTCTATCCATATGCCCTAATGTTATCATCTTCTCTCATCTTTAGTGATCCCATCTTTGTCTTCTAGTTTGTGGCTTTGCCTGCTTTGTGAACTTCTCTCCAATATATAATGATTCCAATCTTGTCCAGATCTCATGTGCAGAATCCAAGTCCTTTACTTCAATGAATTCTCCTTCTAAAAGTGCACCAATCAAAGATTCCCTTACAACCATATTACATGAAAATAACTTCTGATATTTAGTAGCCTTCTCTAATTCATCCTTAGTCTCTATCTTTTCATTCTTCTTTGTGATCATCCAGTAATCAATTCCCAGACATAGAAAATGTGTTCTCATCTTGTTCTACCAACTGTCAAAGTTTTCAGGATCAAACTTTGGACTATCCTTCCTATAGTAAGTCATCTTCAGGATCACCTCAAGCTATTAAAATTTCTCTCTAAGGACCACAAGATCTGATACCAATTTTTAGGAATAACAGTCTACAAGACAACTGATAGGGGGGGTGAATCAATTGTGATATATATTATTAAACTTTAAACTTTATAAACCAAATCTGCAAATGTAAATGATAAAATAGTAAATGCCAACACCATAAAACAATATTTTTTTTTGAGAAAACCCTGTTAAAGGTAAAACCCCAATGGGAATTAACACCCATAAATAATGTACTAAGAGTATAGCATCCCTGTTAAAAGATTCAGCCATGTTAGGAGCTTGTTACAACATTATAGTACATAGTCCCTATTAGGAAACAAACCCTATTTGGATTCAAGAGAAATAGTAGGCTCACTGCCAAGGCACACTACCAAAAGAAGGTTAAATCCACCCACAAGGATTCACAATCCAAAAAAGTGTATATAGCAAAAACACAATCTAGTTAACTGTCTGATAGAAATTGTCTTTGCTTGGTCAGTTCCAATGAAGGACTCTTCTCATAAAATCTTCTCTACATCCAGCAGTCAAACAAGCTTCATAGCTTTCACTTCTCTTCCTTTTAATCTTTGTCACATATTTTCAAAATAAAAGATCATTCATATATTTACCCTCTTAAAATAATTCATTAGGTCGGCTAATTAAGCTTTCCTAATATACAAATAATTAATCAGGCTACCCAATTAAGGCTTTCCTATGTACAAATAATTATATAACCCCTTGCTAAGATACACACAATACCTATAACAAGTAAACATAAAATGTAATCCATCACTTATACTTCCAGATCCGCAATCCATGCTCACAATTCATTTTACATGCTACATGTATGATGTCGGCCACCAAATAGGTCTTCTTCATAATACACACCACAACTCATGTCAGCAGTCACAAAACAATAATAAAAATCAACCCATTATTCCAACATATGTCAGCTATCCACTAGTAAGCTCGCTTCAGCTAAAATATCTTCTTCAGAAAGATATCCCCGAAATATAGATACTTTCTCTATACAGAATCATAATTATAGTCCAAAAAAAAGTCTTCACCAAATCAACTGTAGCATCCACAATATACAACATGAAGCCAAGCGACCTTAGGAGTAAGGTCAACACACATCCTTCTACATAAATGCAGCTTTGATCATTCTGAATCATCAATACTATGTCTGTACACTTCTTCTAGTCAAGTAAGCAGTCTGTCCTCTTTACATAAATATATGTTGACATCAGTGACAAAACATGAATATCAACAACATGATCAATACCCAAAATTCATATCATCCAATATTATTATTATTATTATTAAGTTTATTAGATTTGGACCCAAGACCTCCCAATTAAGAGGCTCACAACTTACCGCTGTGTTGTAGACTTCTTCCTTTATATAATCTAATAATGTTATTAGAAAATTTAATTTTTATCGCATGACTAAAAGTTTTAGTGGTGTGACTAAAATTTTTAGTCACGTAGTCACATATTTTTCAAAATATACTAGTGTTCCTTGAACCCACAACCTCTTTCTAAAATACTTGGACATCTTTGAGACCTCCAATGTCCTTCATTACTCCACACATAACAAATACCAGCCTTTGTATGGGCAAAGCCCTTCAAAACTACTTCTATCTATGTATTACTGTCTTAGAGACAGTTGTAGTCACCCTTTATTATGTCCAAACACATGCTAACAGATGCATGGTTTTCTATAGACATAAAGATTTATAATACACATTATTCCTCATCACTCTACTACCTCTGGGCCTGGGATAAACATGAATGAACAACATATACATTTTATAATTCTCAGTAGATACCCTAAGGGTTTCAAATACTCTACAAAAAACTTGGGATATCTCCCTTGTTACATAATGAAATCAAATGAAACAAAAGGTAGAATAAGGTACATTTAGACCTTCATCAATTCCAAAAGGTGAATCAAGGACTAGTTGATGTTTCCACCATGACTACTCGATAAAATCAGACTGTAATGATAGACAGAATGTGGAAAAATGTAGAAAACCTAACTTTATTGATAGAAAAACTTGTTACATTGATTTCATTTCTTTGGATCAGGCTCTTACATCTTATAAAGACTCTCTTTCCAACCAAGAACCAACACAAAATATTTCAAAACTAACCCCAATCAAGTATAACTAACTATGTAATCAGATTAATACTAATATTTTGTTGTTGACTTGATAATTAAGTTGTCAACTTCAACAACTTATTGATCTCTAACTCTTAAAGCCTATCCCATTACATTCATTGGGCCTCATTAATGGCCTTAAAAATATATTATTATGTAAGTCCCTTAAGACACCTAAACTATTAAAACCCTTACATAGTGACCCTTCTAGTGCCTATTGCCTCACATTGGCAAATCAAAACATATCAACTTATTTTAACTCAAATCACATCATATTGGCTCTATTGGTCTCAATTACATTGGTTTAGGACCTTATAGGTCATTTCAGTCTTCAAATGCTTAAGGTCATCCATGTGACCCCCTTGGTGTTCCTCCAAGCCCTGGTGCTCCTACACCAGATTGTGTGAGAATTTTTTAACATTAATGTTTCAGATCACACTTTGTGATCCAACATTAGGATGCAAGAGAGTAGCAGGAGAAAAAAGATTGATCCATCATCATAATAATTTTCCTCCTGCTACTCTCATGCATCTAGATGATGGATCTCATAATGTGATCCAAAACATTGATGTTAAAAAATTCTCACACAATTGAATCCATAAACTATATTAATTAACATTCAGCTAAAATAAATTAAGGGCCCGCAAATACCGGGAAATCATTGCAATATAAAGAAGCAAGACATGAAAACAAATTACATAGAAATGACAATCTTTGTTGTACCTCTGAATAAAAAACTTCACAACCGGAAAAAATTTACAATATCAACCTCTACAATAATAAAACATCCATAAACCACAAGTAAATGAGCAATGCCATTTAACATTTTCAGTGATCTTAAGAGGTGAAGGATGAGAAACAATACACAACCCTTTCGTACCAAGCTTAATAGTTAAAGGATACATGGTGTTAGATATTTTTGTATACATAAGAAATGAGAACAAATATGGTGGAATTTCCATTAGACCCTACTTCCTCAAAAGTGTTCCTTGCCAGTGTGCATTTGGGTTGCAGTGACGAGATCTTAACTACAATAGTTATGCTTCAGATACAAAACATTTTCTACAAGCCATGAGAGAAGAAATCTTAGGCTAATAAGAAAAGAGAAATTTTTTTCCAGCTAGAAGGAGACCATTTAAATTTTTTGGAAGTGTATGAGGCCTGGAAGGCTAAGAACTTCTCAAGGCCTTGGTGTTTTGAAAACTTTGTTTAGTCTTGGTCTTTAATGAGGTCTTAGGATGTGATAAAGTAGTTACTGACCATTATGAATAGGTATAACCTATATATTTAATTAATTGGACCACTATAACATGATATAACCTTCAAACCAACAGGCTTACTTAATTTAATTTGGAAAAATCTTGTTAACTATGTTAACTATCCTCCATTTCAGGTCTACAAATAGCCCTATTCTGCAAAGAAAGTATTCAAAATGCAACTTGTCACAATAAACCATAATAAAAAAAAAATGATGCTATAAATTATTCCTTTTGATTCTGATTATAATATCTCTAAATTAATGGTGTTTATCAATCAATTTTGATCAAATCACTTGAAAGTCAGATTTCTAGCACAAGACAAGTGTAGATGGATTTCTCATGTACTATAAAGCCTGTTGGAAAACAAGTGTTACTGGTGAAATGATATTATTAGTGACTAATTATTTTGTCATTTTTTATAGGTAATATATTTGATTGTATTGATAAGTAAAAGGATTATATTTGAGAATTACATTGGCCATTATTGGATATCGGTTTCAAAATGCACCAGAGACATAAAAAATTACAATGTTCTTCCATGACTAGGGTTAGCTATGCAGTAGAAGACAAAAAAGCCTAAAAAAACCCAACAAGTTTTTCTATCAAAAGAAAAAACAAAAAGAGACTATGGCCCTAATGGATGAACCACTTGGTAGCCTGTTCTTTTGTGAAATTTCCAAACACGCCACCTTCATCCACCAGAGCTCCAATGTTGCTCCTTGCCTCAGCTCTCCCGCTCCTTACAGCGATCTCATCTTCTCTTGCCATTCGGGCTTCATTGTCACTTTCCATTTTCTTGGTTGCTTCCAACTGGTGATGCGTTTGTAGACACCCATCCTCTCCGACGGGCGTTGCATAGTTGATGGGTGTCTTTTTCTTCTTTTCACCACCCGCGAGCTCATCTTCCATCGCCACCTTTGACTCCAACTTCCTCTTCTCCAAGGAAACCACCAGTTCTTTCCATCCACACAAGGCATGTGCTAGGTGTATGTCCTTGGGACAAGCTGTCGACCATAGAAATAGGGGCTATAGGCCTTTGCTACAATGACCTACCATGCAAAATAGAGCGTTAGCCATCCTCAACCCCAACCCTACCTTCGCCCGATTAATGATCGCATCCACCCCTTCAACCCATTTAATTACTAGAAACTGCCTAACAAACCGACACACCTCCTCTTTCGACTCAGCCACCATGAGTCTAATGCCCACAAATAGGGATGAAATATCTAGGTTTGTTCTCGGCCTCCACCCAACTTGCAAAAAATGCTCCTTGAATAACTCCTTGAGTGCAGACCATAAGTCATCCCCATCCTCAGTGAAAATGTGGCTCAGTCGGTACATAGTTATGGGGCCTTCGAATGTGGGGATTTGGCCATTGGTGGACAGGGAGAAATTAGCTTCCATTGTAACTAGAGAAATCTGCCACTGCACAAGTTGTGTGTTTCCTTCAAAATGGGTGGTTTTTTAAGCTTGGTTTTGAAGCCTCTAGATCATGGGGATGCTTCCATCATGCCTCCATCCTTCCATCTTTTCTCATTAATGTCCTTGTACTATGTCAGCCTTCCTTTGATGAGATATATTGAATTGTGAGATTCACATAGATTTTAAAACACTCAGCCTACTTGACATCATTTTGATTCTTTGAAATGTGCAAAGCTGCCACTTGGGTGGTGGCATGACACCTCAAACCTATGCTTGCAAGGTTCATCACCCGCCACCAAGGTTATTAAGTGATCTCTATGCATCAAGTCTAAAATCCTCAAATAATTCAAATTTATTTTTGAGAGAGCCGTTGGCCCCAATATTTGACATTTTATCTACCAAATCATTTGCCTCTCTAGGAACTTGCAAGACTTTGAAGTCATCAAGCTCTCTAACCAAGTTTTTGATCTGCCTGATATGTCTGTTTAGATACCAAGTATCCATATGCCCTCTTGCAATCCCATTTGTTACTAGGAGCGAATCCCCTTCCAGGTAGATCCTTCTAATCTGTAATCTTCTTGCCATAAGTATAGCCTCCACTACCGCCAAATATTCAGCCTCGTTATTAGTCCCATCTCGTAGCCTTTTGGCTCCTAAAGCCAAAATCTCTCCCTTTTCATTGCGAGCCACATACCCAATTCCAGAGATTCCTGGGTTTCCCTACGAGGCACCATCAAAGTTTATTTTGACCCATTCGGGAGGTGGAGGTTGCCACTTAGTCAATTTTCTAGAGTCCCCCTGGGCCGAAGGATGCACCCTTCTATTCCCATTAACGGGTCTTAATTATTTAGTCATTTATTTGGTCCTTTATTTAGTCACTTATTTGGTATTTTATTTAGTCATTTATTTCATCATTTATTTTGTAGTTTATTTAGTCATTTATTTTGTAGTTTATTTAGTCATTTATTTAAGTAGTTTATTTAGTCACTTTTTTTGTTGACATTGTGATTTTATTTGGTGACTAAATTAGTCACTTATTTAGTCATCTATACTTGTAAATTGCAAAAAAATAGTAGAATATGATTAATTTTAGTTATGTGACCAAAATTTTTATTAGTGTGACTAAAAGATTCAGTGGTGTGACTAAAATTTTTAGTCACATATTTGCCAAAATTTACTAGTTTACTACGATTAAGGGTCAAGAGAAGATAGAAAGGAAACAAGATAAAATCCCTATGCCTGAAATGATTCAGCATCACAAAATGGTAACCATAAAACTTGAAGTATCTACCATCTAGGGAAAAAAATCCCATAATTATCTATAAAACCTCCCTCCAAATGGGTTTAATCTTGTTAACTATATTAACTATCGATACCACCATATCGTGAATATGAAATTCCCAGTTCCAACCCCATGCCGACCAGAGTTGCCAAGGTTGGAAAGAAAAGGCGTTAGTTAAAGGAACGGTATTCATGAAATCATTGCTACAGGCCATATCAAGCCTATGGATGAGACTATATCTTGCCATGATTACAAATAGAAGATGCTAGATATGAAGACCATCCCTTCAATGATTGTATACTGCTAGACACTTTTTTCTATAGACAAAAACCATTTTTTCCCAAAGAGTAAATCGGTCAAATTTCAGGACAATTAATACAAGGGTTCATTACATAAGCTTATTTTCTAACATGCAGAGAATATATATACTCTCACACACACACACACACACGTGTCACTAAGTTTAATGAAAAATAGTCATTTAGGAACCATACAAAAGGACAAAATAATCAATGTATAAACCAAATAGGACGTGATCACCAAGATCAATCGAGAAGAATCAATCCAAGTCATGAAATATTATCTATACAATGAAACCATACTTTACAACACATGAAAATATAACTTCATCCTGTAAGGGAGGGTATTACACCTCATTATTCTTCCATTCATGACAAGAAGTAGGTTTAACTCTTTTAAGGTCTCTTCCTATTTTTTGGAATCTCAGAGCCGAGCACGATGAAATTTTGATTAAAGGAAGCCCGGATAAACAACAACCAAACAACACCCCAAATTGCCCACAAAGCGTGCAAGGCATTATGAGCAATAATTATACTCTTCTTTGTACGTGTAAGGACCACCACAATTATAAAATAAAAAAATTCATTTAATTCATATAAATATACACTAGTCAAATATAAATTAAGTCCACATGTTCAAATAAACAAGTACAGAGACATAAGGTGATTATTCAACATAAATACTAAGTACTTGATCTAATAGCAAGGTAAAATATAAAGAAACATATATATTACAATGGTCCAAAAGGTTTTTTAAATGAATAAGAAGGTACAAAAATATGAGAACCATCTTGATAAGAACTTCTAATATCTGTATCTATGAAACACAAGGTGTGTGAGAACATTGACGGAGTGCCTTTCCACTCTACCACAAAGTAGTTATTCTCCCCCAGAATTTTTCATGACATAAAAGATACTCCGCCCGACACGAAGAAGTCTAACAATGTGAAACTAACCAGAGTAATAGAATTTGTATAAAGTGTGACATATCTTCACTTAATGTGAATGTAACGACATCTTGGGCATACATACAATATAGATATATATTCATAGAAATAAAAATAGTTTCTTTACTATGCACAATTATATTGAACATCTCATTTCCCCTCAAGAATGTTTATCTTGAGGGCTAAATTTAACATGAAATCATCTCATTGACATATCGTATACACTAGAATGCATGCATACATACATGAGAATAGAAGTTCGTACAAAACACATAGGAACACTCATGATTATAAAAGTGCATAAAAGTACGTACAACTACTATAGTCTTGGCATGAGGTTTGTAGTAAAATCTATCTATGCTATAATTTATTGATAAGTTAATGCATGATTACTAGTTTAACCATAAGTATATAAGTAGACTAATCAAAAATTTTCTCGTCACACACACGAGTGCATAAAATTGATAATGTTTTTTTTTTTTTAAATAGAAATTATTCTACATTTGGAATATGACACTTCAAGTACCTATTATTTTGTAAGGTCAATCTCAATCATAGCTATCACTATTCTGTTTCTATTTTGTGTAAAATGGTGTTATATCATAGACTTGAATGTTCACTTTCCTACATTTCCAAATCATTTTAACTCCAAATGTTTGCAATAGATACATCACTAAGCTACTTTGGTTATGATGATTTCTTTAGAACTTATGCCTATACTTCCTACCTTTAATATAGTACATAAATAAAGAATACTTAAATAAGGGTCAATAATATAAAGTTCCTTTCAGGTCATCCTTCTTAAAATATTGGTATCATTTCATGACTACCAATATTGCAATAGAAATTTTGGTAGCACAATTATTTGGTCACTAGTTTAGCAACTAAATAAGAGATAAAGTTAAACACTTGATCAAATATTCAAATCTTGCATCAACAAACACACATGTAAATATGTAGAATCACCATTAATATAGTTTTTCCCTATAATTAAGGCACTTCTATGAATAAGTCCTTCCCTATAATTTAACGATTCTCTAAAAATAGGTTTTTTCATCTCCACTAAAAAGAAATGGAATTTATAAAGAAAATCTTTAATAAGAAGTTAAAATGGTTATTTCCATTATTTTACTAGAAAATTTAGACTGTTTTGGGTGAAAATGGACATCACAAGGAGATTTCTTGAAAATACATAAAAGATTCTAAGTCCTTTGTTCCCTTTTCTTATTTTTATCATATTGAAAAATATAAACATCCAAATATTTAAATGAATAACACTTGAAACATCATGAGGATCATGCTTTTCCTTTTACCAATAATCTCTAAAATATATGTTTTATTTCATGAATTAAAACAAGTTCCACGTAGTGGCTAAGTATTTGCCTATAATTAACTATTGTTATAATATTGATATAATTTAATTAAGTATAATAATTTTCAATTTTATTAGAAATAATAATGTAGTAATAATAGAGAAGTGACCCATTAGCAATCTAAAAAATAAATAAATTATTAATGTAATAATTTTTAGTTAATGTAATATATTTTTTGAAAAATAATTATTTAATATAAAATTTGTATAATGTATGAGACAATAATATGAAAAAAATCTTATGTTAAAATTCTTATTTTTAAAATAAATTCTAGGTTTTTAAAATTTAATATCATTTATCATGTTTAAAATTATCTACATAAATACTTATATATTTATTATATAAAGTATATGTTAAATAAGTTTTATATTTTTTAATTCTATTTATCGTGAAAAGAAATTAGAAATTATTTAAAGTGGTAGTGTGTGTGAAATAATTGCATTATTTTATAACTTAAATATTTCACATGTATCCTTTAAAAAAATTTAAAGTTTTGAAAAAATAAAAAATACTGAATTTTAATTGGTTTAAATAACTTGTTTTGATAGCTAGTTAAGAAAAACTCATTGCAATAGTATCTAGTCTAACCACAAATACTAATAAGATAATATAAACTATATTATATTCCTTAAATAATAATTCAACATGCTTAATTATAAGCTATAAAATATTACATACATTCTTTCGTATGATATTTGGACCTGAATTTCTTTTCCCTCCATAGGGGAAAGGACCCAGTAGCCGCCCAGGCTAACTTTGTGCACCTAGAACTCTTAAACCATAAAGCGGATTTCTTTGATTTTTTCGGTGTGTCTCCGCAGGTGAGTCGAGATCTTAAAGCTAAGGTTTCAACTTTTGGGTATTCGTCCATCTCTTTGTAGAGATTGTTGAGCGCAAAGTGGTCAAAAAGTGTCATTTCAAAAGTGGCGCTCAGTACCCACCCCCAAACCCCCCAATATGCGACAATAAAATATTAAAAACATAATTGGTTTAGACCCAATAACTGATCGCTATTGCACCCATGACCAATATGTTTTTGACATTGATCCGTTTAGAAATGATTATAAATTAATCACTCTAACACTTTAATTGTTTGTGTGAACATGTTATTCTAACCTGCCGATGACCCCATTTAATCACCCTAACACTTGAATTGTTTGTGCGAACATGTTATTCTAACTTGCCAATGACCTTTTTTAATCACCCTGACATTTGAATTGTTTGTGTCAACATGTTATTATAAGTTAAAAATGACCTATAATAAATCACATTGACACCACTAATATCCAAGTGGTGCTACGTAACCGGCGTTGGGTTACCCATTAACTGTGCATCGAATACCCTAAAACCGTGCGGAGTCTTTTTCTTTTTTGCCATTTTGCCGCCTTCCCTTTTCTCCGCGCCTCCTCTCGGCTCATGATGGTCATCTCTCCTCGTCTTCTCTACTTCAGGTGATGCTCCAATCTCAAGTAACAATGATTTCACTAGTTGTTTATTGTTCAATGTGTGTGCATAACTGGTTTTCATGCAATTATTGCAAAATATGTGACACAATTAGGGAACATTGTCGATTTAATCATGAAAAGATGTTATATGGCTTTGTAATCAATTGTATTTGTAGTTTGAATCATTTGGATGACTTATTAGAAGGGCTTAATCATTTATCTTTCAAAAATTTTGAGTTTAATCATTTCTGGGTGTGGAGGGTTTTTGTCTGTTTTCTTATAATGCGTGTGCATAACTTGTTTTCTTGATTTCCTTGCGATGCATAACTTGTTTCCAGATCTCCTTGCGGTGATTTTCGTAGTTCAATAGAGGCTTATGAATGCTACATTATCCATTGTAATTATTGCAATATATGTGACAAAAATAGGGAACATTATCGTTTTAATCACACACACACACACACACACAC
>MU223598.1:1637910-1651492 GCA_018584345.1 Thuja plicata | reverse complement strand
GAAGAATGGATGAAGGAAGATGGATGTTGTGATCGATGACAAGGGAACACCAAGGAATGGTGGAGATGGGAAGATAGCTTGAAAGGGAGATAGATTGAGGGAATGGATGGATAGGAATCCAAGGACTTTGTGGAGAAGGATGCCCCCATGCTAGAGGATGAAGGGTGGAGAGATGGATTTTGATGGAAAATGGATGGAAGGAATGGATAGGATACGATAGTGGGATGGGAGATGAAAGGTGGATACGATAAAGTTTCCAAGGAATAGAATTCCCCCACTTAGGATAGGTCATGTGTGATGATGCATTAGGATGAGGTAAAGCAAGACACTAAGGGAGGTAGAGGGTATACAAGATGGTGGTTAAAGGATGGAGAAGGATGGAAGATGGGATGGTGGATATGATAAGATAAGGATGGAAGATAGGATGGTGGATAGGAAAATGGCTCAGAAGCAAGCTGAGTAAGCAATTGTGGCTAATTATAGTGAAATGGGAGGCAGAGATACAGATGGAATGGAGAATGAAAATGATGGGGGATGTAGAACTGGATACCAAGAGAGGTCCAAAATAATGTATACATTTAAGCTTTTTATGTTTTTGTATTTTATCAAGATCTAAAGGAGGATGGAGGAGGGGAAATGGACAAAACATGATAGGTATGGTAGACAACTGGGAGGACGGGAGAGATGGGGGAGTGGCTAGAAGCATTTTCCCCCAAGTGCGGAGAGAAACTAGATGGAGGGATTACACATGATGCCTGTTTACCAGGTTTTCATCATGGTACTTGTCCAAGGAGCTTTCTTGCCAAGTTTTCACCATTGGACGCTTATTTCTCTCTTTTCCTTTTTTTTTTTTGCTTTTTTTTTGCTTTTTTGGAGGGAGTTTATGGATGGGACAAGAATGAGGAGATAGATGAAGGACTCAAGCATCAAGTGTGATATCAAGGTAATAGGAGCCCATTTGGAGTGATCACTAGATGTTGGTACAACCTTATTTGGGATGAGTGGCGTATGCAAAAGGCATAGATGAGATGGTTATGATGGTTGATGAATGTGGGATGACAGGTAGGAAGCGTTTGGATGAAATGGTGGAAAGTGAGTGGGATGGGGGGATACGCTCAGGATCAACATTGGAACATGTTGTAAGGAGTGTGGAAAGAGTGGATTTGAAGGGGATGGTAGAAGTGGATGCGATGGAGGAAGCATGGTAGATATTTTTGGGACATAAGGACCCAAAATAGATTCAAGTGATGGTGGAGGGGAATGCAGAGATGGAGGAGTAGCAACTTTGGATGCCATTTTGGATTTTTCTTTCAGATGCATTTCATCTCTTTTCTTTGGGATCCACATAGTTTGTGCTTTTGCTTTGTTGGGCCTTTGCGGCCTGTGGGATGTAGTGTATTTTTTGATTGAAATGGTCTTTGCTGGAACATGTTGTTTGAAGTGGACATGACAATCTTTAGATTGTGGCTCTTTAGCTTTATGCATTTTTTAATTGGCATTCAAATTGTAGTATGCATTTTTGGAATTGGTTTAGAATATGACGCGGATGAAGATTTTGATTAAGAGTGGATGAAGTGAAAGACTTGAGGATGGATGAAATATGAACCTAGGACTTAGGAGAAAAATTTGGACTTCCTTTGACTGATTTGATTTGATTGATTTTGATTGACATTGGATGTGATTTTGGGTTTGGATTTGGATTAAAAAGGTTGAGACAAACCTAGGTGAAACAAGACCCTGTGATGGTGCAAACAAAGGATTGATTTGGATGATGATATGATCTTCTACTTGGAGATAGACTTGTGATCCCAAGCAGAATAGGATATGAATTTGAGATAGACTAATGTTCTCAAAGCAATATGACTCAAATGGATGTTTGCTAATGATGAGGGTCTATGCAACACTTTGATAAATCTTTCAGCCTGAGATTTGAGATGAAGAATATTGATGAAGATACGAAAGATGAAGCTTGATTTGATTTCAACTTGATTATGGTTGGATGTGGGTTGATCAAGATAATTGAGATTAAATTCCAAGGATTATGATGGTGCTCCTAAGACAAAGGTAGAATATTTGATGAAGATTGGAATTAGAAGGAGATGTGGATGAAGATTTTGATTAAGAATGGATGAAC
This sequence comes from Thuja plicata, assembly GCA_018584345.1. Classification (NCBI taxonomy): domain Eukaryota; kingdom Viridiplantae; phylum Streptophyta; class Pinopsida; order Cupressales; family Cupressaceae; genus Thuja; species Thuja plicata. Next base: position 1,649,358 of record MU223598.1, on the reverse strand, counting down.
TTTGAAATATGAATGAGAGATGATTGAAGATAAGGGAATTATTAAGATGTGATTGGTTTTGGATGAAGAGGAAGATGAATTAGATTAGGATTGGATAGAATGTAGTATGAGGAATTCTTCAATCTGTTGGGAGCAAGCTCAAATATGAGAATATTAGTGGGTTAGAACATCAATTCAAAATCACATGAAAAAGCAAGCAAGTAACAAAAAACTCAACATAACATCAGATTGAGCTTAAAATAAGTAAACAATGCACCCTATTTTACTCATTTTGATTTTCTCTTCTTGATAGGATGTAGGTGTACTCTCTCAAACACACAAAATGCAATGATCCGCAATGCAAATGCAAGATCTTAATATGCAAAAAAAGAGATTCAAGAGCTAGTATGAAGAACTAGTCTCAAATCTTCTCCAAGATGATATATCCAAACTATGAAATTGATATGCAAGATATAAGATTGAAAGCTATGATTCAAGAACTATGCTATGATATGAGAACCATGATTCATTTTAACCAAAAAGAAATTAGCATGTAATATCTAAGTGATTTAAGCATAAACTAAGAGCATATGAAAACATAAAATCTATAACTATGAACTTCTAAATGCAAAATAACATGATAACAATGCAATATTGAGAGATTAAAATATGAGAGCAGAAGGCCTCTATTTATAGAGTTTTTGGAGAGAGGAAGAGGCTTGGATGAAGTGGAAACTATGTGGCATCCACATAAGAGCCACATAGGAGACACATAGACTTGAAAAGATGGCCAATTTTGAGTCAAAGTTGGCATTTAATATTGAGTAGCTCAATATTTCAAAAGGGGAGACAAAGTTGTAAGAAGGAAATAAAGAGGAATGGGTGCCCATTTTGGAGAGAATTTCCCCATGTGGGTGAGCATTCCATTAGCCTTAAAAAGGTTAGGAATCGCCCATTAAGCATGGTTAAAGGATAGTTAGGTGGGGAAGCATACTTAGGAAATGAGGTGATGTGAGTAGGGTAGGAATAGGGTAGGCTTAGGGTAGGTCTATAGGTTGGATTAATAGGTTCCTAACTATGGTTTAGATTATAATTCAAATTAGATTTGAATAAAAACAAAGAACTCAACATAACATCGGATTGAGCTAAAAATAAGTAATAATGCACCCTATTTTACTCATTTTGATTTTCTCTTCTTGATAGGATGTAGGTGTTCTCTCTCAAACACATAAGAATGCAATGGATCCCAAATGAAAATGCAAGATTGATAAAATGAAAGAATTCAAGAACTAGTATAAGGAACTAGTCTCAAATCTTTCAAAAGGATGATATTCTAAGCTAATTATGAACATGATATGCATATGCTAGATGGAAACTAAGATTCATTCACCAATTTGAAACCTAGCATGTAATATCTAAGTGATTTAAGTATAAACTAAGAGCATATGAAAACATGAAATCTAAAGCTATGAACTTCTAAATGCAAAATAACATGATAACAATGCAAAATTGAGAGATGAAAATATGGGAGGAGAAGGCCTCTATTTATAGAGTTTTTGGAGAGAGGAAGAGGCTTGGATGAAGTGGCACCTATGTGGCATCCACATAAGAGCCACATAGGAGACACATACACTTGAAAAGATGGCCAATTTTGAGTCAAAGTTGGCATTTAATATTGAGTAGCTCAATATTTCAAAAGGGGAGACAAAGTTGTAAGAAGGAATTAAAGAGGAATGGGTGCACATTTTGGACAGAATTTCCCCATGTGGGTGAGCATTCCATTAGCCTTAAAAAGGTTAGGAATCACCCATCAAGCATGGTTAAAGGATAGTTAGGTGGGGAAGCATACTTAGGAAATGAGGTGATGGGAGTAGGGTAGGAATAGGGTAGGCTTAGGGTAGGTCTATAGGTTGGATTAATAGGTTCCTAGCTAGGGTTTAGATTATAATTCAAATTAGATTTGAATAAATCATGGTTTAGAAGAATTAGGAATATGGGGGATTTAATAAATTTAAATTTATTAAAAAGGAGACTTTATGAGACAAATGTATTTAAATAAAATAAATTAGAATAATATTTAAGCCATTTGATAAATACTAGCAAATGAAACTATTTAATTGATTAAATTAAATAGTTAGAGGAACAATAGGGAGAAAGATATTAATAATAATATTAATATTTTTGGACGTCTACACACACACACACACACATATATAGGGAACAATGCCATTTTAATCATGAGATGTTATTGTATTATTGCAATATATGTGACAGAAATAGGGAACATTGTCATTTTAATCATGACATGTTGTTGTGTTATTGAGATTTGCATTATTCTCTGCACTCAGAGTTGTTTTATTCTCTGCTTTTAACTATTTTATTGTCTGTCTGTTTAAAGCTTCTATACATGCTTTGCAATGTTATTTAAAAAAGGCTTGACAACATTGTTCACTATAGGCTTATGAATGTTCATTAAAAGCTTATGAATTAACATTCATAACCATGTAATGAACTATGGTGAACATTGTCAATTTAATCATGAGAAGATGTTGTATTTCTTTTTAATATAGTGTATTTGTAGTTTTGAATCATTTGGTTGACTTATTTCTAGGGCTTAATAAATTCTCTGTTAAGTATTTCGAGTATAATCATTTCTGGGTGTCAAAGCGTTCCTATAAATTATTGGAATATATGTGCCAGAAATAGGGAACATTATTATTTTAATCATGAGAAGATGTTGTATTTCTTTATATATATATATATATATATATATATATATATATATGTATGTATGTATGTATGTATGTATGTATGTATGTATGTATGTATGTATGTTTATGAATGATTATAAAATTCTCACTCTACCACTTTTGATTGTTTGTGTCAACATATTATTATAACTTGTCGATGAACCTATTACCCTAGATGACCCACAAAAAATCACATTGAAACCACTGCTATCCAAGCATTGTCATGTACCTAACGTTGGGTTACCCATTCAATTCCCATTGATAACTTTTTTTCCTCTCTGCGCCTCTTCTCTGTTTCATGTGATGCTACAATCACAAGTAATAAGTAACCATAGAACTATGTATACTATGAATAAGTAGTCATGCTGTCATATTGGTATCATTGAACTGTTTGACACACATAATTGGACTGAATGCATTTTCTTTCATTTCATCTATTGAACATTGACTGTATGCATTTTTGTTTTAGGCCTTCTCAATGGATAGAACATTTGGCATTGAATGTTGTCATTTGGAGTCCTTGGAGGAACAGTGCTCCAGATTATTTAACCTGTGAGATGATGACATCAAACAGGATATTCTCTACCTTGTGAAACATAATATTGTTGGCTCGTATGTACACGATGGGGTCATCTATAAACTAGTATTTTCTATTCTCCTTGAAGTTACCGGTCGGTTTGAATGGGTCTTGAAGGTGGTTAAGCATGTGGTTGTTTCCCGCAATTCCAAAAAAGTTGCGCAGGGGATTTAGAAGAATAATCCAAACAATCCAAACATGATCTCTAGCAAGCTTGGCTCCATTTTTGGTAATAGAGCTGGCTTTGAAAATAAAATGGTTGACGCGTGGGAGATGTTCAAGTTGTCATGCACTAATGATAACTACGCTTCTATGAATATCTTCCATGGTTGCAATGAAGATTTTTTCACTGATGATGATAAGAATGTAATGATGGACTACTTTGGAGTAGCCATTTTTGTCAATAAACTAGGTCATCTTTAGATCAATTCCTTGAACATATTTATTCCATCCTTCACTTTTTTGGCAATGACCTTTTAATCATATCTGGGGAAGCTGTATTTGAATGCAAAATGATCTGGTTTAATGAAACTGTGCATACATGGCCTCAACATTTGAATGTAACATTTTAATCTTATGTGGGGTAGGTGTATTTGAATGCAAAATGATCGGCTTTAACGTAACTGTGCACACATGGCCACAACATTTGAATGTAACCTTTTAATAATGATAAGATGTTCTATTTCTTTTTTCATACACATATATGTGTGTGTATATATATATGTGTGTGTATGTGTGTATAGACATGTATGTCTATATATGTATGTATATATATACATACATGTGTATATATCTGTGTGTGTGTGTGTGTGTGTGTGTATAGACATGTATGTCTATATATGTATGTATATATATACATACATGTGTATATATCTGTGTGTGTGTGTGTGTATTATTGCCTCTTCTCTGCTTCATGTGATGCTCCAATCACAAGCAACAATGATTTCACGAGTTGCTTATTGTTCAATGCGTGTGCATAACTGGTTTTCATGATAGCAATATCCTAGCCCAATAACTATCCACAGGGAACCATAGAACCATGTATAATGTGAATAAGTAGTCATGCTATCATATTGGTATCATTGAACTGTTTGACACACATAATTGGACTATGTGCATTTTCCTTCATTTCATCTTTTGGACATTGACTGTATGCATTTCTATTATATCCATCTCCCAATCTAAATAAAAGTTGTTATTGTATTCCCTTGCACTTCATACTTGCATGTACATACAAGTCTTATTGTTATATGTGACAGAAATAGGGAACATTGTTAATGTATGCATTTTTTGTTATATCCATCTCCCACTCTAAACAAAAGTTGTTATTGTATTCCCTTGCACTTCATACTTGTATGTACATACAAGTCTTATTGTTATATGTGACATAAATAGGGAACATTGTCTATGTATGCATTTATGTTATATCCATCTCCCACTCTAAACAAAATTTGTTATTGTATTCCCTTGCACTTCATACTTGTATGTACATACAAGTCTTATTGTTATATATGACAGAAATAGGGAACATTGTCAATGTATGCATTTATGTTATATCCATCTCCCACTCTAAAAAAAATTTGTTATTGTATTCCCTTGCACTTCATACTTGTATGTACATACAAGTCTTATTGTTATATGTGACAAATATAGGGAACATTGTCGATGTATGCATTTCTATTATATTCATCACCCACTCTAAACAAAAGTTGTTATTGTATTCCCTTGCACTTCATACTTGTATGTATATACAAGTCTTATTGTTATATGTGACAAAAATAGGGAACATTGTCGATGTATGCATTTCTGTTATATCCATCTCCCACTCTAAGAAACAATTGTTATTTTATTCCCTTGCACTTCATACTTGCATGTACATACAAGTCTTATTGTTATATGTGACAGAAATAGGGAACATTGTTAATGTATGCATTTTTTGTTATATCCATCTCCCACTCTAAAAAAAAGTTGTTATTGTATTCCCTTGCACTTCATACTTGTATGTACATACAAGTCTTATTGTTATATGTGACAGAAATAGGGAACATTGTCGATGTATGCATTTATGTTATATCCATCTCCCACTCTAAACAAAATTTGTTATTGTATTCCCTTGCACTTCATACTTGTATGTACATAAAAGTCTTATTGTTATATGTGACAGAAATAGGGAACATTTTCAATGTATGCATTTATGTTATATCCATCTCCCACTCTAAAAAAAATTTGTTATTGTATTCCCTTGCACTTCATACTTGTATGTACATACAAGTCTTATTGTTATATGTGACAAAAATAGGGAACATTTTCGATGTATGCATTTCTATTATATTCATCACCCACTCTAAACAAAAGTTGTTATTGTATTCCCTTGCACTTCATACTTGTATGTACATACAAGTCTTATTGTTATATGTGACAAAAATAGGGAACATTGTCGATGTATGCATTTCTGTTATATCCATCTCCCACTCTAAGAAACAATTGTTATTGTATTCCCTTGCACTTCATACTTGCATGTACATACAAGTCTTATTGTTATATGTGACATAAATAGGGAACATTGTCGATGTATGCATTTATGTTATATCCATCTGCCACTCTAAACAAAAATTGTTATTATATTCACTTGCACTTCATACTTGCATGTACATACAAGTCTTATTGTTATATGTGACAGAAATAGGGAACATTGTCGATGTATGTATGTATGTATGTATGTATTAATAGTGGATAATGTAGCATTCATGATCCTATAGTGAACTATGATCCTATACTTCAATTTAAAAATGCAAGTTCCTGTATTCAAATATGTACTTATTCAATCCACTGTATGAATGCAAATGCTTGTACTTTTATGCATGAAATGACCGATGAATTCCCACCACTATTTGAATTCCAAATACAACAACCACAAATTAAATGACCAATTTCGTATAATTATGAGGAAGTGTCTGTAATTCTTAGTTCTATTGACAACCTTCATTGATGCTCTCTTCTTATAGTTGTTGTATTGTATGTTGCTATATTGACAACTTCCACTCATCAATAGTGACATAGGTGTTGGAAGGAACAATTGTGTGTGACATATTTGGAGGTGCAAGAAGACACATTGTTGGCCCTTCTAACACCATATGTTCTTGTAATTCTATGACATATTTTGCAATAATTTCACAAATTTTAGTATATGTGATGTTTAATCATGTGATGTTTGATGCTATATTTTGCATGCTTTAATTGAACGATAAATTCTGTGAATATGTTACTTCCACCAGTTCTTACAATTTTTTGCAGGTTTGATACTAGGAGAAGACTTGTCCAGCATCGAGTGATGGATGAAGGGCACATGGTAGAGTTTGACAACACTCTCACTTAATTTTTATTAAAATGTGTTTATCAACACACCAATTTTAATCGGGAAAAATTAATTTTACGACATTATATAGTTTTCTTTCCTATTATTATATACACATATTATTAATTTGACGCTTCCACGTATCCTTTGTTGATAGGTGAAGAGCTAGAATATCGAAACGACTGCAAATAGGTAAATTCTTTTTGACTTTACTAAGGCTATGAAACCATTGAGTGCTTGTTTTCTTTGCTTTTTTTTATTGTTGATTTATTTTTCTTTTTCACATTTATTCATTGTTGATTACTTTTTCTTTTTCATTTTAAGTCGCATTACTTAATTTAGTTTCATGTTAAAATTTACACTCATTTTAGTAATTCAATTACTTAATAATATTGTTTCATGTTGTAGTTTATCATTGTCTTTTGCTGAATTACTAGGTTCATTATAGCAATTGAATTGGTAGTTGCCAACATAATTGAATGTATGCATTATGAATTTGTGTTCATTTGATTATTTATATTTAGGTTGTACTTAGACATTAGACTCTATTTGAAGGTTCTGAATATAATTTAGTTTCATGTTAAAATTTAGGGTACTTGTTGTATTTTATCATTTAGTTTCATGTTGTAGTTTATCATTGTCTTGTGCTGAATTGGTACATTCATTACATTAATTGAATTGGTAGTCATGTTGTCATATGTATTGGTACATTTTACATATGATAGCATGACTACTTATTCAAAGTATTGTTCAATGAATTTGCATAACTAGTTTATCATTGTCTTGGGTTGTAATTTATACTGTGAATAAGTAATCATGTATTCAATAGACAACAATGACTGTATGCATTACACATTGCACATTTCATTCCACTGAACATTGATTGTATGTATCTCTAATTATCATTCACTACTGCAAAAGATTAAACCCAGAACTTTGCCAAAAATTACATTTGATATCAGACCCCAAAACATGGTTGCCACACCCATTGTACTTGATTGCATTTAAATCTAGCAGAGGCATAGGGCAGACACATAAAAAATGAGCTCCATTAGTTATCCATAAAACCTGGAAAAGGAATAGGACTGATGCTTCAAGTTGCAACACTCTCTCCACTGCTAGGAGTTGTTGTATGACTCGGTGTATTCTTAATTATATTAACTAGTTGTGCTAGTATTGCATTACTCTGGTCACCATTGGTTGACCCATGTGAGGAGCATTGAGGGGCTTGCAATGAATGTGCATTAATGGTTGCTAATGTTAGGGCTAGTGCATTATACATTTCAAGAAGTATAGGGTGTTGAGATGGAAGAGGTGTACTGAGAGTGCTTTCAGTGACTGGTTGAGGTGTAAGTACTGTATCTTTAGGAGAAGCACTGACAGTAACGGTTGTGTATTGGGAAGATGTATTTCCCTTGTTGGCTATACATCTTTTAGGCATGTTTTGGTTCTCTTCTCTTGCTTTCCTCAACTCTTCCTTTCAACATGCCTTGTCCTCCACCCTTTTTTCTTTCTCTGCAGCATCCCTCAATCTTTGTTGAACTCTCTCTACCCTCAGAATTCTAGCTGTTGCTACGTTTGCCTCTCTTTCTATTTTCCTTTCCCTTATTTGGTCCTTCTTTCATTGTGTGTTCTCCTCCATTTTCTTCTTAATCCATTCTTGCTCTTCCATTCGTACAACGTAGTCATCAGATGTGAGTACCTGTGACTTTCTGCTTAGACGAAGCACCCCTGAGCGTGCACCACGTGTACTTTGTTGCATCCTTTGCAGTGGTAAAATTAGGAATCTTCTAGTAGTGTTGTTTGGTATATCAGTATTTGAGGGATATGTCGTACATGGCACAAAGTCAGTGTCACCATCATGGTCACTTGCTTCTAGTACATCCTCACAGTTTTGAGTATCCAACTCATCCCAATTTGTTTCATTTGTGAAGTAGTGAATCACGTCTGCCGGGTCAACATGGGGTGGTGATGGCAGTGAGAGGGAAACATCCTCCTTGACACATTTAATTGGTTGACCAATATTAGTGGTTGCCTCATGTAACCAATCAGGCACTGTAGCTAGAGATGGTAAGATGAACCCTTGTGCAACTCCCTCTCCACCATTTTTGGTTTGCTTCTCATGGTTCGCTCGATGCTCTTGGTTGGTTGAGTGTGCTTGGGTAGCTACATTTGGTGGTTCCCTTTGATTTTCCTCACTGTACCATGAAAAAAAATTATCTATTTGCTCTTCATTGTAGCCATTTAATTGCATAAATGCCTGAACTGCGATTGCCTCTACATCCACATCTACTGTGGCTTCATGGTGTTCCTGATCTGAATATGTTGCAACCTCATCCTGCTCTATAAAAAAATCCTCACTTGGCCTCATATCATGAACCAACACATCCCTGTTCAAAGGCCATATGCCTGTCCTGCAAAACCCACTTATTATATTGGCGTGAGTCAATGCCAGCTTGAATGCTTTTCTAGCCAGAGTTGCCAACTCTTCGCGACCAATTTCTAATTGAGGGTTATTGACCAACCACAGTTTCCTATGTTGTTTGAAGTATGTTTTTAAAGGTGAAAACACATTCACATCCAATGGTTGACACCTATGGCTGGTATGTGCAGGAAGTGTGAGGAGATCTATTCCAAGATGTCTTTCTTGCTCAATAGTATTATACGCCACATGACTGTCATGACCATCAAATATAAGAAGTGCCCTGTTTGAGGGGGACACTCTACCAGGGATGTTTCTTGCAAAGTGTTCCAACCAATTCAAAAATAGTTCCTTTGTCATCCATGCGTGTTCCTGTATTGCCATGCACGCCCTCGGCTCGCAATTGATAATGTAGTTTTTAATATGCCTCTTTTCTTTGAACAGGTAAAATTTGGGTATGATCAAACCAACAGTGCTCACATAGGAAAGGACAGTGATCCACTCCCTACCTTTTGAGATTAGAGGTGGAAAATTTCTTGTTCCCCCATGTGCAATTACTTGCATACCACAGTTCCTTCCAGCTTGCACACCTGTTTCATCGCAGTTCCAAATTCTGCTAGACCCATAATTGTTAAGGTTGTATATGCATTCCAAGTTGTCATAGAAACATGCTATGACACTAGGGCGAAACATTATAGCCATGTCTATATGGAGACCTTCTACTATTCTAATTTACAAGTCTTTATGCCAGCGTCTAAAACCTTACCACCAAGATCTACCCGACATTCCATCCGTGAAAGGGGTAACCCTTCCTGCAGTAATCTGGGCAACAGTCGACTGCAAGTGCCTAACTTCCAGCCCTTTCCCCATATCTGCCATGGACTTTCACCATTCCACAACTTCTTCCTCCTCTTCAACAATGAGGACTATTTTTGGGCCCTTACACTTGGTAACTGTTGTTCCCATTAGCCATGCCCGCAAGCTAGAAGCAGGTATGTGCCACTTCTTTACTACACCCCTGATTTAAATCTCACCATTTTCTATGCTTGCAAAAACAACCTCCATGCTCTCTTGTGTCCACTTTGATAATGGGGGTGGACGGACAATGTTACTTGTGGTAGCATACACTCCATTGTCTGTTGTTGCATCCACCTGTACATTGGAAGTAGGAACATCAACATATTCTTGATGTACTTCCACTTGTTCTATGAAGTGTACACATAGAGAAACTCTTATAGTTCTTCTACCCCTCTTAACTGTCCTTGTGGACCACTTTCCTGTAATGCAATCTGCAACAGAATCTTGTTGTGCAACAGATTCTTGATTTGCATCCACTTGTTCTATTAACTGCACACCTAGAGCAACAAAATCGGTTGTGCTACCACTGATCACTATCCTTGACTTTTTCTTTCCTGACATGCTTGTTCATTGTGAAACCAATGACAATATACCCAGGATTACTTATTCGAAACAAGGAGAACATGTTACCATCATATTTCGTTTGCAAAATTTACTGAACGTAAGTGTACACTCACATTTATATGTATATGATGTATGTGTGCACATGAATACATAAATATGCACATGTAAGTGTGTATGTATGTATGTTAGTGTACATGTACATGTAAGTATGAAGTGAAAGTGAATACTGTAACATTTTTTCTTTAAAATGGGAGATGGATATAATAGAAATGCATAGTACGGTGTCTTTAAAAAGACTTGAAAACATTATCCAGTTATGCACACGCATTGAACAATAACCAACTCATGAAATCATTGTTACTTGTGATTGCAACATCACATGAAGCAGAGAAGGGGCAATAATACAACATATTCTCATGGTTAAATTGACAATGTTCCCTATTTCCATCACATATACTGCAAAAACAATTTTTGTTTAGAGTGGGAGATGGATATAACAAAAATGCATACATCAATAATGTTCCCTATTTCTATCACACATAGAAATAATACTTGTATGTACATACAAGTATGAAGTGCATGGGAATACAATTACTATTTTTGTTTAAAGTGGGAGATGGATATAACAGAAATGCATACAGTCAATGTTCAATAGATGAAATGAAGGAAAATGCATACAGTCCAATTATGTGTGTCAAATAGTTCAAACACAAACAATTCAAGTGTTAGAGTGATTAAATGGGGTCATCGGCAGGTTATAATAACATGTTGACACAAACAATTAAAGTGTGAAAAACACTATAATCATCTCTAAATGGACCAATGTGATATGTGTGTGTGTGTGTGTGTGTGTGTGTGTGTGTGTGTGTGTGTGTATGTGTGTGTGTGTGTGTGTGTGTGTGTGTGTGTGTGTGTGTGTGTGTGTGTGTGTGTGTACATATGC
>MU223598.1:1578302-1610099 GCA_018584345.1 Thuja plicata | reverse complement strand
TATATATATATATATATATATATTGCTTTTATAAGAATAAATAAAAATATAAAATACATTTTTAAAAAAATTACATATAATATTATGATGTTATTGTTGTTTAAGCAGGAAAATAAAATATTAAAAAAACATGTAACATAAAATAAATTATTTTTTTTAAAAAAGAAGAAAATTTAATTAAATTTCGGGGAGGCTGGGGGCAGCCCAACCACCCCCATGGTTCATACTGTGGTGAGAGGTAGGCCACATGGCCCCCTCCCCCACTATGGTGGATGTGGCCATCACGACCACCACATAGCGGCGGCGCAAGGCACCAACTGTGGGGTGCTCGTGGGGGTGGCACCACAGTGGTGGAGGGCCATGCCCTCTCCCCACGCTTTACAAAAAAAAAAAGAATAAAACCTTCCATCAAAAAAAACAAAAAATCACAGTTTCCCCCACTTCATAAACCTACAAAAACAAAGAAATGGGAAAAGGGTATTTGACTGTTGTAGTATATAAATCCATCACAATAATATATTTAATATATAAATATATATACAGAATGATGTATATATATTTATATATTGAGATATATATATTGTTACTCCATTGTCTTCATCTTCAACCTGCAAACAAGCATCCAAGCAATGAAGAACAAAAAAAAAATATACATTAGGGTTTTGAGGAGTTTTGGAGAGGGAGAGAGGAGAGTAAAATGTAAAGAAGAAAATTTCTTTTGGGGCTTGCTATTTGGGCCATGAATTAGGGTTAGGGTTTCCCAAAAGTAGTGACTTTTATATTACTTCTTCCATGTGTCTTTTATTGGGTTTTTTTTTTTTAAAGAAACTTGCTTTTGGTGGGAAATGATTTTTTTTCCTCTTTAATTTATTTAACCTTTTTCCTAGATGTTTTATTTTTTTTTAAATTTAATCATAATGAGTATTATGTTATTAGAAAATATATTATAATTTAGTCATTATTAAATATTACTCAACTTATAAATCTTTAATAAAGTATATTATCTCCATTAATATAATTGCCATAAAGTATTTTTGTGGAAATCTAGAATGTAGAGCTTTATATAGTGTAAATAGTTAAATTTATTTATTATGGGACATTATTGATTAGTCTATTAATCAAATTTATTTAACTACTCTCATATAAAAATAACTTTAATAATTAGTTATTGAATTTAAATTAATTTTGGCAAGGGGAATTTTCTAGTTAAATTATTTAATGAGACATTTGATTAAGTATTTAAATAATTATCATCACATGTAGAAGTTTTTTGGTCAAAGTGATTATTAATGAGAGTTTATTTAGTGGAATTGCGATTAAGTTAGAATTAGATAAGTTAGATATCATAATTAAAAATTATTTATAACCTCTAAAGGATTTTTGGTTATTTGGGTTTAGAGATGTATGTATAATAAAATTTATTCATTTAATAAATTTGGTAAATGAAATTAATTAATTATGTTATAGTTCGGCTTTAGTTGTTATTGGATCTAAATTTTATTAGTGATATAGTCTAAGTTTAAGATTTATCAAATGATTAATTTATTGAAATTTTATTTAAAATAGATATAAGAACTCGAGGAATGGGGTTAATTTATATAATTAATAAACTATTTGAAATGTGTTTTCTGATGATAAATATTCATATAGATGATTTGCATCAAGTGAGTTTTGTTAGGAGTTTATTTTTTTGTGACTGCCTGTATAGAGTTTTCAATAAGGAAATACAAACAAGGAATTTATTTTAACCTCTCTATTAATAAATTCATGTTAATTAATTTATCTATCTTTTAAATTTAATTTTGTAATATCGTAAATATAGAGTCATAAACATTGCAGTAAGACATCATTTAAAATATAAATAATAAAACTAGTTGATTTAACCCTTTATAGTTATTATCGTGAATGGTTCTCACGTTTTCAAAACTCTTTTAAGGTATTTATATAATTTATTCCAACTTTATTAGTGTTAGTTTAAATATCATATCAAGGAGATTACCCTATAGAGAAGACCTTAGTTAAACAAATTTAGATACCCCTTTTATGGTTCACCTCCCTACTCAAGACACAGTTGGTCAAAATCCTAAGTAGAATATTTTAACAACCTTAACCTTGGTGATTTAACAAGTGGGTTGAGGGATGTTGACAGGTAGTCATGATTCCCCTCGACCCTAATTGTTATTCTTATTTCTAATGTAATTAACACTCTATCTTTTATGCTTAAACCTAGCTTGAAGACTTGAAACTAATCCCTCAACTGCTTTCATCAAGACATTATTATTCTTTTAAAAAAAAAAAATGTTACATTTTTGGGTGTAAATTTTGGGCATGACACATTGTGTTAGTTTGAGTGATCTTAGGAGGGAAATCATCACTATACAACATAACAGTGTTCAACCTGTCCATGAATCTTCTCCTACCTGACCATAAATTTAACATGTGATCCAGGAATGCCACATCGTCAAAGGCTGCATTACTTTCATCCTTCCATGAATTGTGTAATTGATGCAGTATTGATGCTTTCCCCTTCAACACATCAACTCTATGCTTCAATAGTTCCAGAACAACATCAATAACCTTGGCATTTTTTTCCTCCTCTATTTGTCTTGTAATTCCTGCCATTAATGTTGCATCACCCTGAGTCTCTATAGATGCATCAACTTTATCTGTCATTAACACTTGAAGGGGTTTGTTTGCATGTTTCTATTTGAGTTATAATTTCTCCTCTAGATTATTGTTCTTATTGATCACTTCATCATATTACTTTTCTAGAGAAATCATCTAATTGAAGGTGTGCTCATATTTTCTAGACAAATCCTCTATATTTTCCAAATTCATAAATGAGACCTGGGTCATTAAATGAGAAATATATGTATCCCTATTGTTCTTCAAATTCCATATCATCCTATCTACCTTCCTATCCTCTCTTATGGTTAGCACATGTGGTTTTTGTGTAGGAGCCAAGGACCAAATAGATAAAGTCCTTGACTTAGTATCAAAGCATGATCCTCTCAACATGTCATCAATCTCAAACTCAGATTTGAACATGTAGTTGTATTTCTTCTTGATCTGATCAATGATGAAGGAGGATTGTGTGTCTCAATCAAACATTAATAGCATTCCACTATTCTTGACCAATTCTCTTATCTGCTCCACAGTAATCAATCCACTGTCAGGATCATATTCTTTAAGAGTTTTTACTATCTCCTCATTCCTTTTCTCACAACCCTCCTCTGAAACTAGACTCTGTCTCAAATTACTTTACTTCATTTTGATCAAAAGACTTTTGAATTTACTAGATTTAATAAAATCATCATCCTTCATGAACTCATTTGACATCATAACCCTTTCATCGATCTCTGTGGAAAGTGTCATTTTATTTTCACTTTTCTCCTCATCTTGTCTGAATTCCCTTAGTTGTTCTCTGATCTTTCTAAAATATGTGCCATATTTTGTAATCACATCTCTTGTTGGATCTCTCTTCAAAATTGTTTTTGTTTCCTCAGTCTTTTTCTTTTTTGATGGTGGTTTTTTGGTGGACACTAACTCATCACCACTCTCCACATCTTCTTCTAATTCCTCTAAGGATCTCTTGCCATGCAAGCCCTGTGTACCCTAAGAATATATTTATCGGGAACCTTCACTGTGGAATTATTGTACTTATGCCATTAGAGTCTCATATAGACTAAGCATATTCTCAATTCTTTGGAAATATGGGGTATCAGGGAAAAAACCAAAGAAGGTAGGATCTGACTCTTTCTATTCTGCTTTACCTCTCATTAGGTCTTTCCATTTCCTTCTTATTTCTTGGACTTGAATTTTCTTGAGCAAGTTTCTGATCAAATCCTCATCATCTAGAGGCTCATGATCTCTTATTGTAACCCAAGGAGTCATGGTTTTCAATGTTGTTTTAAGGAAATTCTCTGAATCAAAAAATTTCTAGAAATAGTATGAACCAATCTGTATTGCTTCAAAAAATTATTTACCTCATCAATGACCTTCTTACCAATTAAGAGGTCAGACACTTTCAAAAATCTTCAAAAAAATGTACCTTTCTTATGTTTGTTTAGATACTCCTTATCAATCAGACTTAACGGCCAGATGAATTCCATGAATGAAATTCAGATAGGCAAAAAATTTTGGTAGAACATGTGGGGGCTGAGAACACCCATAGACTTTGATGATGGTAAAGTTCCCAAAGAAAATTAAATATCCCTAATTGTGAGTGACTGGCCATTTTGGGACAAAATACCAAGGTCTCAGAATCTTCCTTACATCAATAGATATGAACTCCCTTTCAACCCGTAACATATCTCAAATTGGAGTGACAATCCATTTATCAAATAAAATAAAAGAGGATTGAGGAGATTTATTGTGCCATACTTGAGTCAACCTCTGTAAAGGCATCTGTACTTCAAACTCTTCCTTAAACAATTCTAACTCCTTATCCATAAAATTTTCATTATAGAACAAAATTAGAAACATCAAGATTGAATAGTGCTTAAAAGTAGGAACAAGAGAACCACCTTGAATTTCCACCAGGGAACTGTGTATGCACTCCACCACATAACCAACATAATCATAATATGTATCCACATCAGGATGTTGGATATTCATTTTCGTCATCAGCAAGTCTATTGTTACTATTGTGTCTCCATCAAATCCTAGAACCCTGTTCAATCCATAGATGGTACATTGCATGTAGTAATGGAGAAAATAGATACCAAATGGTGGCTTCAAATTGTTAGGAGTCTTAACCAAACTCTGATCTAACCTAGGCATGTATCTAGGCATTTCATGCTGCTTGATCAGTTTTTCATGCCTTTCATAGTCATTTTTTATCTATTCCAAATCAATTTCTGTACATATGACATTTGAAATCTTAAAGGCCTCTACACAAATACATTTGTTTATGGAAACTAGGATAATTTTGTTTTTACTCCAAATTACCGTAGACACAGGACAATATCACTTTTTGAACTCCTTAATCAAATTGACATCAAGAAAGACATCGGGCACAATTAACTTCACCATATTCATATTCCATGGGTTATTCATCAAAAGTCGCTTAACCCTATTATTCCAAAAGTAATGAAACATAGAATTGTACCAGAATGATTAAGGGTTACTGAATTTCTATACTGGCACCATGATTCTTTCCATTCCATCCAATTGGTACTCAAAGCACTAGATGTTCCAGGTAATAGGTCTACAAATTGATCTACATAATTCTTCGCCACCACATCTTTTTTACCAAAAGCCTTGGAATCTCCACTCAATGATGCCCTGGTCATCATGAAACCTGCATATGGATACCTTTACTGAGTTGACAGATAGCTACAAATCAAAACCAAAATACAATCTCTGTTATAGTGCTCAAAATCTCTTGGAAGAAGAAATCAATTATATCAAATCTGAGCTCAATCATCCAATTTATAGAAATCAAACCTTTTTAAATTAACCATTACTTCTTATGCATGTATGAGTGGCCTTCAACGACTGCAACTAGCTAGAATTTATTCTTTCTTTGAGTGTTGGTGCAAAAACCAAGCGTATGTCCATCTAACTGAATATCATTCAAATTTTACAACACCTGAGAGAAAAATTTGACATGTCATTACCTGATTTCTTAAGACTCCCCTTTCTTTCCTTTTTATATCTAGCATATTGAAAAAATACAATCTGAACACTGGCAATTAACCTCAAGCTCACAACATAATCAAATAATTTTTCACTTCCTTCGTGGGCTAGCCAAAATGCTATCAATTTCTCTTTACTCACGAGCTCATCACTCTCCTTTTAGAATATTTCATCATCCTACGAGTTAGCAAGAGTCATTGATCTTTACCTATCTCTTCAATCACAGCCTCCCCAGAGCATATGGAATATTCTTTCTTTACTAGCGAGCATGCGATGATTGTTGATCTTTATCTATCTCTTCTTCATCGCAAGTTTGTAAGTTAATACTAAAATTGATTCAAACCCTTGTGAGCATGCGACCACTTAAAATTTCCACCCCTTTAAACCTCTATCATGAGATCGCAACATAAAATGGAAACATGAATTAACACTTGCAAGTATGTGATAACCACAAACATACTACATTCTAAACCGTCACCTGCTCGCAACCAAAAGTGCTAGGCATCAACTAGATCGACGAGTAAGTGATAAGACTAACAAAGCCTCCAAACTAACTGTGTCGCACACTCATGGGTAAAAATATTTTAACCACAAACCACTCACAACCCTATGACTACATAACACTTTATTTGATAGTGCACTCGTAAGGTAAAAGAACTTAATCAAAATAGAGCTTGTGATCTAACAATAGCGGTTAAATCATTCCAATGCTTGCAAGCTCGCGACACACAATTAGTTAATAAAAGATGACTCGCAACCCTAAAATCTCATTATTTAATATTAATGAAATTGTAGGTTAATGATTTGTTATCTTTCAATGAAGTAAGGTGGTAGTTTGACTAGTAATGTTTGATGAGGTGATTTCATTATAAGAAGGAAGTGATAGTAAATGATATAAATGTAAAGGAATTTTTAACTAATGGATAGATATTGAGAATAAAATTTTATTTCTTGTTTGATGAAAAATGAGATAGTCACTTAATAAATGGGGATGAACCCACAATAGTGGGTTACACTTTTTTTGTTAAATGGACAGTGAACTCTACATTTTGAAAAAAACAATTTCAGATTCGGATACATATTTCCATTAAACCATTTGAAATAAGAAGATGAAGTAAATTAGAGTATTTTAGGATTTTATGTCTAGATTCTAAATATATTTTTTAATTTTTTTTTGAATTGATTTTAATGGTTTTAATTTCTCCCACTAAAACTGGTATGTTTCTGAAAATTTCATTTTCAAATAGTTACATTGTTTTCATAGAGCATAACTTTTTTGCTAGAATAGATATCAATTTGCTTCTTTGAAATTTAGTTTTGTAACATCCATATGGAAGGCATGCAATTGGTTTGATGACATTATCATGATTATTGTATATTTTATTAACATTTTAAGTTAACTAAACCATAATTTTGGCATACCTTGACTACATAGCTTATAATTTATTGTGTATTTATCAAATTTCAATTTTTTTTAATAGAAAGTAGACTCGAAGACGAAGGTCATTGTTATTTCTCAAAAAAAAATTCTCTTTTCTACTATTTTTCTTTAAACATCAAAATTAGAGGTTTATATTTGATAAAAAACCTACAATAGATTAACGTCAAAAAACATATACATAATAAAATTAAAAATTTTCATGTCTATAATCGTTACAGAGCTCGTTTGGAGTACTTGTGCTATGAAAAAGGACATCTCCTTATTTTTCCATTTGAGCCCTGCAATTGAGCATTGAAGCCATGAAATCTTGAGAAGTTTGTAAAAATCTACAAATTACCCTTACTCAGGGACTTTCGATCGAAAGTACTGTTATACCCTGCATACCTGTCCCTACATTTTGTTAGCAAAATGTTGGCTCCCCCTTTTTTTGCTTTTGGTTATTCCATTGTTTCTTTTCAGTCATCTTTTGTTTTCTCTGGCCTTTGCCTCCGCGTAACCATTTTTGTGTTCTCTTTTGGTCTTCCTTGCTCTGGGACCCGGTCCCGGAGTGTTTTGTTTCTTTCTGCCAGCCAGATTCTGGACTCTAGAATTCTTGTGCCATTATTTATTCTTTAGTTAGAGTGCATGATCGTGTGGGATTCCCTGGGCCTGGAGTCTAGAGGTTTTCCTTTTCTTGGGACTTCCGGAAGGAGGTGGTGCCTTTTCACCTTAAGGGTATAAATTGGGTTTCACTTGTCACTTTTACATTTATCATGAACAAATTACCCTCAGCAAATTAAGAGCGATTTGTGCAATTTCACAAAGAGCTAAGTGTGATTTTCTTTGAGAGTTAATAATTATTCAAAGTGATTAAGCATGTTTCGAGGTATCCTTTGGTTTCTCAATGTGCTTTTGGCATATTAAAGCTATTCATTTGCAGAGCACCTCCCATGCCCTTCCTCCCGCATTCTCTGGTTCCTTTGGTAGGTCCATCCCGCCCTTCTCTTTTTTTTCTTTTTTTGTTTGCTTTGTTCTTTCATCTCTGGTTTTTCTTTTTCTTTGTTTCCTTTCTATCTTCTGGTCTTCGTCGTTGCCTCCCATTGGTGGGATGGCTTTGTAGGAAGGTTGTCCACCTTTTGTGCATTTTATATTTATGTACATTTGCAGATAATGTAGGTTTCTATGTAAATAGTTGTAGAAAAGTGTAAGTTAGTTGTAAATATCTGTAGATATGTAAATAGTTGTAAATTCCTGTAAGTTGTTAGTAGTCTATAGGTTAGTTAGTTGTGTCTGCTATAAATTTGGCATTCTTTGGCCTCTTGTGTAAGTAATGTCCATAGTGTGTGTCACTATATTTTGGTCTGTGTATTCCGTTGTATCTGACCCATCCTATGGAGAGCTCACTGCGCCCTCTATATTATTGAACCCAATTCAAGCTTGCCCACCTGGTTTCTACTGGACTCAAACTTGGCACTTCACCTATTCAAGTTGTAGCCTTTTCTCTCTCCTCCCGTTGCTTCAGCATTGATGGCAGGATTAAATTACCCAAGCGCGAGCATTTAAAACAATCACAAGTGGCATTCATTCCATCAGTGTCAAGACATCTACCACCTTAAATGCCATTACTCCAATTATTGCATGACCATGTGACAACCCACATCAGTACAGTATAGCTTATTGCCCGATCACTTCAATAATGACTAGTTTCTCTGGACTCCAGGTTCCACGTAATCCCACGACCCTCATCATATTTGTCGCATGAATAAGTACCCCTGGGATCCCCAAGTGTTGATCAAATTTAAAGTAAGCTATTGTTTATTACATTTTTGGGATTCGATGCAAGCTAACATCTTTTTGAGGACAAGTGCGAAATGGAAATGAAATCTCTAGAACCCAAAAATTTATTATATTTAATTACATGTATTAATGGTTGTCTAGTCTTGCAAGCTATCAAAAAATCATCAATCAATATGTTTGAGGTAGCTTCCCCTCCCTAGAGTGTGGAACTCCCGACCACCTCAACAAGAGTAGCCACCAAGTCAAGGGCCGAGAATGCACTAGAAAAGCTCCTTCTCACTGCAAAATATCTAAGGGATGATGCCATTATAGGATCCAAGGTGCATTCTAAGTTACAACTGATCACCGACACTGAGGTTGGACCATGGGCCAAATTACAGGGCATAGTCAGGACTCAGAACAATATTCAATCAGCAATCTGTTGGGGATAGTATGGAAAAGATCATGGCTACCTCCAATATCATCAAAGCTGCCTACTTCCCTTACTCTGTGCAGGCCCCAGAGTTGATCCTAGCTCTAGCCAAACACTACAACACCACCATCTAGGCTATTATACTTGTTGATCCCCTTCCAACGGGCTATCCAACACCCCTAGTATCTCTTGATGCTCCCACTGTGGCTTTGGTACTGGGAATCCCCCAGTTAGCTAATTCTATTTGTCATCTCTCGTGCCACATCACTACAAGAGTTTACTAATGTGTAGCAAGCCGCCAGACAACACCTCAACACCCACTAGCTGAAGACTCTAAGGAAGGACTATAAGAAGATGATGTTGGAGATCCCCTGCATGGATTTCAAAGAAAGCATACAGGCAGGGATCATCTTTCTATGCCAAGTCTTCACGGAATCACATGCCCGAGATTTCTCAGCCTAGATGTATTACTTTTTGTATGGCATCACCACTAATGGGAACAATTTTGACTGGGCAACCATTGTTTCCAATCATGTATATTTTCAGCTAAACAATGTCAATAGGACATCAAAGTTCTACATGACTTTATATGTTCTATGGGCACAGGCATAGCAGAGACCCAGAATTTGGGATTTAGTTATAGTGGGCATCCTTAGGACTGGGCCTGGAAAGAGTGCGCCTTGGGATCATTTCCCTCAAATTCAATGGGAAGCCAAGTTCCCCAATTTTTTCTAAGTAAATGATACCTTCATTTACTACAACATTTTGATACCATCTCAAAATTTCGATTACCAGCTATCAAAGGAGACTATGGCCTTGGTGAGCACATACATAAACTATTTTATTCAATTTCACCAACATTCTTATATTCAGGTGAAAGGATTCTCCGGCAAGCCCTACCTATTGCCCAAGCATTGTGGGGATAGGATTATTTTGATGGAGTTTTGTAGGCAAATCCTGGAGCTCCATGCACTTTATAGAGTTAAAAAAGTTACCTCCATCCCTTTCCCAATTACATGCGAGAATTATTCTTACAGCCTTGCAGCGGCCAAGGAAGCTGATAATGAGCTAAAGAGTCTGGGGCTAGTAGAATTCTATCTAGCATGGAATAATTTTTATCTCCTTGGAAAAATAAATAGGGCATTTCCCTGGGCATCAATGTCCCGTGAGCCTCACTTGGAGGATTTTTGGGCAGATTTCCAAGATAACTTCAATGTCCAGAGTCAAAGGTATGAAAGGATGACAAAGAGAATGATGATGCACCTCGACCTTTGGACCTTTCCAAAGAAATTTTAAGATAGCGGGCCCTTGGAGGACTTGTCATACTAATTATAGGGGATCGATAAGTTGGATCTCCCTCTGGTGGATTGGGACACCCCAAAAATTTTGACAATTGAGGACATCACATAGGGCATCATGCAGTGCAGTCATGAATATTTTGCACAAGTATGCAAGAAAAGTACCCACCAGGGCCCAATTTTGTGGGGGTCCACTTCAGCCTCCGAAGGAGCTGAGTAGAGAAAAGATAAGGGGAAAGAAAAGGAGAGCACCTCGGCCCCAACCCCGCCCTTAGTTCCACCCCCTATCATAGAACAACTTCACACCCAGCTTGAGGTGTCCCGACAGTTGAGTGAAACAATGAGCGCCCAACTTTCTCTTGGTCTCTTGATCACTCCAGTGGGATCCTCCCTTCCTTCAGGCTCACCGTCACTTGCAACACTTATGAGTACATATGTAAGCCCTCAGCAATCGGGCAACATTCCTATGGAATTTATCCCTTCCAGTCCTGAAGAAGAAGATCAACTAGAGGCTTCCCCTCCCCATGATAGTTTTGATGACATCTTCTAGACTAATGACCTGGTAAACTTGCAGGAAGATGTAGATTAGGCAGTGGAAGAAATCGCTGCACAAGAGGTAGAAAATATCCCTAGGGAGGGGGAAAGATAAGAAAAATAGATTGACCCAGAAGAAGAAGTTCGGGAATAAGAGAAAGAGAAAGAGGAAGAACAAGAAAATACACCAAGTGTGGAAGAAACATCGGTCCTAGGGACCAAGACAGGAGGAAGAAAAACACAAGATAAGAAACTGACAATGGCTGGGCAAACCAGACCTTCAGGAGAAACCATACCCCCAGTCATCATGATCCAAATGCCTCTAGTTACCCTGGGTAATTAGATAACCTAGAATCTAACATTTGGGAAGGTGTTCTTCATAGCACAATAGCCAGATTCAGGCCAGGCACCTTCGCCCCCTCCAGAAAATGTGCTCCAGGAGGAGAATGTCCTGGCAGATAACATCGAAGAAATTCAGCAACAACAAAACATGGGGGAGAACCCCGGAGACATGGATATAGATACCACAGGTGTTGGGGAAAGGGGGCTACCTAACACTATAGATGAAAATGCCACTAAGAAGGGAGAAATAAGGAACCCTCAAAGTGGAGTAAAGGAGTCCACAAAGACTACAGATGCTTAAGAAGTGTGGCCAACCCCTGAAGAAAATCCTAGTATTTAGGACCTAGCCATAAGACCACCCCCGCCACCACAGTGGCTGGTAAAGTCAAGAAAAAGGAAGGCCCTGGCAGCAGCAAGAGCTCCCCTCTCTCTGGCCGAAATGATGGCGCAAAATCAAGAGGCTCAGAAGTCCAAGAAGGCATGGACCCTCCATACCCTTCAGACCAGTCCAGGAGGAAATACAGTTGCGATGGTAGTGATTCCTCCCCCAGATGTAGAAGAGGCAGTAGTAGGAGCTACAGAATATACAATTACAGAAATTCCTCTAAGGAGGAGAGACAAATAGGGAGAATTGAACCCGTTAAAGGAGGCAGGACAAGCAATTGAGGCCCGATATGAAAAATAATCCTAGAAACTAAAGGAGGCAAAAGAAGAAAACACCAATCTCCTCAGGCTTCTTATAGATTTGATGTAGCCTCTCACTACAATTCCTCTAGAGGCCTCCATCTCTGGAACACTATTCCTGTAGGGTGACATTGATGCGCTAAGAACCATGAAGAAGAAAGAGAAAGTAGTAGATGATTGAGTGGCTAAGTAGGTCGGATCCGTAAGGCACTTCCTGACAGTCACACTCCTAGACCTTCACTAGGCCAGTAACATCTTGGGCCTAGTGAACAACGCAGTTTCCCAGTGGGAAGGAGAGATAGAAAAGTACGAAGAATAGAGTGGTGAACTCAAAGAAATAATGAACATCGGGGAGGATATCATCACGAAGACAAGAATTTGGGAGAAGAACATTTTGGGTTCCTCTGGGTCCAACACTCCAGACTTAGTCTCAAAATTGAGACAAGAAAGAAACTGTTAGCAACCTTAAAGGGTAAAGTCCTGGCAATTGAAAGTTCTTTAAATTTATATGCGGCATTTGTTACAAGGGTTTCGACAGTCAATCCCTTTAGCAGCAAGACATGCACTCCGATGGATTTTGTTGTGAGAAAATTTGATGAAAAAATGGAGTCACGGTTCTGGACTCCCAGATATTTTGATTCAGCGAAGATGTCGAGTCTCTCCTGCATGATGCTCCAGGCCCATGATGTAGCAAAGGTGGGGGTAGAGTTTAAAGAGGGTGCTGGGGATGTGGGTGAACAGTTGGAGGTGGCCAAAGAGCACCAAAATTGTATAAAAGAAATAGATGAAGATGGAATCCTCCAGATCTTGGAGGCATTCAAAAGAGTATAAGGAAATAAATTCATCCGGTATTGTATAAAAGAAATAGATGAAGATGGAATCCTCCAAATCTTGGAGGCATTCAAAAGAGTATAAGGAAATAAACTCATCCGGTCTCTAGATATTTTTACTAGTGGGGTGAATTTTTTCAAATTTGTTATTCTTTGAGTGTAAGCTCCCGGACTCCAGAATTCTATGTCCAAGTTTTGTATTCATTCATAGCGATCTGCATCAAGGTTCCCTAGAGCTAACCGATCACTTTCAAGTAGTTAATAAGGGTCAGAATGTAGGTGATCTAGATAAGGGTATGCCAGGTGAAAGAGATGGTTCTAACTGATGATTCTCCCAATGTGCCACTCCCACATTAATTACCTGGTGCACATAAAAGACAGGGAGCCACAATTTTCATTAATGAGGCATGTAGCCTAGGATACCAGGATAAGAAAATATCTTCCATAAGTACCTCGACTCTCTTCTCTAGGCCAATTCTTCTAGATTTCTCCTCTATCTTCTTCTTCTGTCTTGTAAGACCTCTGTACATCTTGAGGTGATTGTAAGTGGTGCAGGTAGTACCGGCCACATATAATGTATTATATTCAGCAAGTGTATAGGTAGATTAGGTCAAATTTGTGTGTAATTAAAAATTTTGACGCCATAACAAGGGTCAGAAAAATTGATGATTTTGCAATCCAACAGTAATAGAAGCATAGTATTTCTGAGTTCATAGCATTTTACTTTGATTTTTTATCAGGAGCTAAATGCTTAGTTCTCAATAGCTTAGAATGCTCCCTTGGAGCCATGAATGTACTCGCCAAAGATGCTGGAACATTTTCAAGATAATGAAAGAAGGAAGAAGATCTTGTGGCTATGTAATGTTGTTGTTCTAATCTCTAAAGTTATCAAACATCTTTTGTGTAGTATGTTTTCTTATGTCCTTTGCTCCTATGTTTTAGTTTAGATTAATGATCTTATCTCCCCTTTCTATTGAATGTATATTAATCACTAGTTCATTGTGTATTTGGTATTTAGTGTAGTTTCTTGCATTGGAGCATTGTTTGATGTTTGAATATATGTTGCATAACTATTGGTAGAAATATACATCTAACCCTGATTGATCTTTTGAGTTTTCTTTGATAATCCAAATTCTTGCAGGAAACCCCATCCCTTTTAAAATCCCCAAGAAGATGAGTAAAAACCATATATCCCCTCAAACAATAGTCACCTACCCAAATTAGCTCCCCTGCACCATTGAGACTTGACTACGAGGTGCTTGGAGGCTAGGAGAATTCATTCTCTGGTAAACCTCTTTAGGCAGAGTTGTACGGTACCTCAGTACCCAGTGACAACTTATCTCTGTTGGTGGAGCCATTCACAACGTCCCATCAATAGAAACTAGTGCTAGAAGCAGGGCATGAGCTCATCTCCCTTAGAAGATTTTTATTTCACACTGCTTGAGGGCTCCCCAAACAGTAGTTTTAGGAACCAAGATTTTGGTAGGATAGGGTCATTTTCACCCCTACACTTTGAAATAATCCTCTGATCAACCCTGAATCCTAGAGATTTTTCAGAACTTAGACCTCCCGTCTAAAAGAAAAGGACCCAGCAAACAAGTTAGCCAACTAATTTTATTTGGGGGTTTGCTACACACTAGAATACCCAAGTCCCTCAGATAATCCCGGGGATACCTATTTCAGTAATAATGGGTCCCCAATGGGGTAGTTCCTCAGTCCTACTAATAATCTTCCTCCGCATCCAGAGAAGATCTTCCCTAAATACAAGCATATAGGCCCCTAAACTGTAGAAGAACACCTTCAGGCCTATAAAGATGCCATGAAAAGACAACGGATACAACATCAAGACATTTTAACCTAGATTTTTCCTCTGTCCTTAGGACAAAATGAGCTAAACTGGTACCTAAACTTGCCTACCAACTCCATCAATAGTTGGCAGGATATGGAAGACGCCTTTCTGGTATCCTTTCGCATTCATGTGGACCCAACTTGGTTCCATAGCCAGTTTATCTCCATCAGGAAGGAACTGAATGAGCCTCTCGCTACATTCAACCATCAGTTCCAACGTGCTTTGAAGCGGTGCATGGGCCCTTTTATCCCATCCACTGATGTGACCATCCAGACATACCTGAATGCCATGGAACCCATTGTTGCTACTCTACTCTAGAGAACTACCGTCGTTAATGACCAGGGTACTCTGGTGAAACTTTACAACTTATCCCTGGAGTTGTCCCACAGTTTGAGCAAGGCTCCCAGTAGGATTGGACAAAGTTTACCCTTCAATATGTTGCCCAGCCAAACTCCTTACGCTAGAGAATACAACCCCAATCTCGCAATGAGTGGCTCAATGATGGCCATGGCCCACCACTAATAGACCAACAAGCTTGGTAAGTTTATCCATCTCAAGCCCAGACAAATCTGGGTCTGGAATACATTCCCTAGAACCAACCGCAACAAATACAACAACTTTTGACACAATCCCCAAAAGTACCTTTCTTCCAGTCATCCGCGACTGGAGGATTTCCATCCTTGACTCCGGGAGCTGGTGTCGCTTTCCCAGGTAATCCACCGCAATAGTCGTTGCACTATGAGAGAACTATCGAGATATTCACCAAGGTTGAATCGATTCGATGATTGGTGTCCTCATTGACGATGGACATGGGAGAGGTAAAGGTGGGGCCTTCTGTGCCCCACAATCCCAATTCCCATAGAGGGAATGTTTTCTCTGGCCAACGGAATGCCAATTCTGGAGGTTAGAACTACAAAAATGGGCCTCGGCCCAACCAACAACAATGGAACAATAACACAAATATCAGAGGTCCTCCTCTAGAATAAAATGCCACTCAGGGTGGTGTTGGACCTATTCATTCTATGCAGCTCACAAAATTCCAACCCTGGACCACATGGTGTATATTGCATGACATTGGCTCACATTCTGAGGTGAACTATGCCACACTGGAGAAGATCATCATGATCTCCCAGTTAGACAGACAACAACTTAGTGATCCAACTCCCCTGAAATCTTCCTCATCAGAGCCCCCTCACACTGCCTTCATGTGTGAGACTGTATTCTTTGGGATAGATGAAGAAGATGAAGAAGAACCTGAGTTACAGGGGTTCTTTGACAAATCCATCCTGACCTTTGAAGCCAATGCTTTCACCAGCCTATGGACTCCCTACAACACTTAGAGATAGGATGGAAAAGGGCCATCTTACATGTCAATGCCTCCCAAGAATACTACCCCCCAAGACAACATAAATGACCGTTCCTTCCCACCAAAAGGACCTAGCCCTAACCACACCAAGGATCCAGTTTGGGGAAGCCAACTTTACTCAAGGGGCGATTTAACATTACCAAGGCATTGGAAATCACCACTACCTCCATGACCTTGATGGAGGTTTTTCTCATTTGTCCCAAGTAGAAGAAATCACTCTTACAGCTCTTAGAAAACCCAGAAGTCATCAGTTATCCACCAAAGACTGTCACTTTTGATTATGCCAACTCAGTATTATTCTAAGGGAATATAGAGGATCCTCCCTTCCTACTAGCTTTGAACATCCAAGGGAAGAACCTATATAATTGCCTTGTAGATTCTGGTGCTTCGAGCAATGTCATGCCCTTATCTATCTACCAAAAGCTCAGACTCACTCCCACAATGTCCAAAGGTGCAATAGTCCAATTGGACAAAACTACTGTGAAAATAGTTGGTGAGCTAAAGAACGTCCAAATTCATCTCATCAAAGATCCCAGGATATCTAGAACCATTGACATCCAAGTGGTTAACATCCCTGAAACTTACGGGATGTTATTAAGTTGAAATTGGTCAAAGGCCCTCAACGGGTATTTCTCAACGGACTTCTCCCACTCATGGCTCCCCTGGAAGGGGAAATCAAATCAGATCCAGGTGGAGAGTCAGACTAGAATGAAATAGGCCCTGACCAAAGTCAAGAGGGTAAATGAGGTCCTTTTCTCAGAATCCTCCCTCAGGGTATACCGAACATGAGAAATCCTGACCTTTAATTTTATCCCCATGGAGGATCCCATAATCACTTAGAGAATTTAGGATCTGGATGAAAAAATAAAATGTGAGGTAGACTCACAAGGTAGCAAGGAAACTCCAACCACCCTCTTTTCTGACACCTGGTGCTAGGTACATTACCAAAAATACTCTGAATTGGAGTGTGATCCTTGCATTTCCTCCACTACCCACCACATCGCCGACCTCCAAGAGAAGGAATGTAAAGCCAGTTTTCCTAGACCAAGAAATCTACCCAACAATACACTTGAGGTGTCGCTCATCTAGGAACCTAAATCAGAGGATTCTCTAGAGAAAATCCTCACCTACATGCCACCAGAGATGGAGGAATCATGTCGTAAACCCCCCAACCCTGAATCCAATCCAAATGCCACTTTGCCTCCTAAGCCCCATAAAATTAACAATGATTTGTGGATCTTGAATTTTGATGGGTCTCGGTCCAAACAAGGCTGCGGGGCTAGAGTGGAACTAATCAACCCACAAGGGAAATCCTTCCTTGTGTTCTATAGGTTACAATTTAACTGCACCAAAAATTTCACAGAGTATGAGGCCTTGGTCCTTGGACTCCTATTCACATTGAGGATGGAGCCTAATTGAAGACTTTTATGCTTTTGGCATCAAACTCAATCCCCAAAAAGATAACTATGTTCCAGATGCCCTCACTATGTCTTCCAGTACCCTCAAGCCAATGGTTGGCTCCCGAATCCAAAAAAAATCTATTGAAATGGTCCCCACCCTATCCATCCTAGACAATATAATGCACTTCCATGTTTTTGAGGATGACCAACACATCTTAGCCTTCATGGCCAATGTTGACATCTTTGAAGATCAGATCATGGAAGAATTTGATCATGACAATACCGGGCAGGGGGAAGAAGATGACGAGATCATTGACCTACCCACCAACACCATCCCTAAGGGGATGGTAGCTCTAGAATGAATTTTCAATTCGGACCCCCGGGGCCGAGACAAGATATCATCCTCCTCTGAGGGAGGAAAATATAAAAAGGTCAACATCGGTAAAGATGGTGAAGAAAAAATGGTCCACATTGGTACCTCCTTCTCCCCAGGGGAGAAGGTGAAGATTCTCATGATTCTCCGAGAATACATTGATGTTATTACATGGGGATATGAGGATCTCAAGTCTTATGATACCTCCATCATGAGACATACCATCCCCCTAAAACCGGATGCCAAATATTTCTAGCAGAAGCAGAGGTCCATAAACCTTTTGATTGAATCCCTGATCCATCAAGAGGTTCAAAAATTACTGTTAGCTCGGATCATCTTTCTTTCTTATCTGGCATACAACATGGGTTGCCAACCTTGTCCCCATGCGCAAGAAGAATGGTGAGATCTTCCTGTGTGTGGATTTTCACAACTTAAACAAGGCCTCCAAGAAGGAAAATCAACCTCTCCCTTTGTTGGGTGAGGTGTAAAAAATTTTTAATGGCTCACAAATGATTTCCTTCCTAGATGGGTACTCTGGGTATAACCAAGTTATGGTTAAGTTTGTGGATAGAATGAAAATGACGTACACCACCGAGTGGGGAATGTTTGCATACCGGAGGATGCCCTTTGGCCTAATTAATGCAGGGGGTACATTTCAAAAGGCCATGGACATTGCATTCAAAGGCCTAGTTAATAGGTGCATAATCATCTAAATGGATTATTTAACAGTCTTTTCGTGGGACATGCATGATCATCCCGCCCGCCTCACTTAGTTCTGTGAGAGATGTCGCTAGTATGGTATCTCCCTTAACCCCAAGAAGTGCATATTTGGGGTCACTAAAGGGAAAATTCTTGGGCATATTCTCTTTGAGAAAGGGATATACATTGACCCTGAGAGAGTTGAAGCACTGCTAAATTTGCAAATGCCCGATAGTAAACAAGAAATGAGATCTTTCTTCAGGAAGATAAATTTTGTTTGGCGGTTAATTACTAGATTTGCTGAGATTGTCAAATGACTTAATGACATGATGAAGAAAGATAATAAGGTTGACTAGATCCCTGAGGCAAAGTGAGAATTTTCTCAAATCAAATAGACAATATTGGAGGCCCTGGTCTTGGCAAGTCTGTACTATGCCCTCCCATCCCATATCTACTCCTTCGCTTCACCACACTCTGCCACCATAGTTTTAACTCAAAAGGTTGAGGGGGAAGAGTGACCTATTGCTTTCATGAGTTCCCCCTTGAAAAATGCTGAAGTCTAGTAAACACCACTGGAAAAGCAAGCCTTTTCTCTAGTCCAGGCTGTGAAGAAATTCTGGCATTACATTCTTCGAAGCAAAGTGCATGCCATCGTCCTAGACTAGGCTATCAAGTCTTTACTACTGCAAAGTGAATTGGGCAAGCACCTAGGGAAATGGATGACCATCCTCCAAGAATATGATCTCAAGATGCAACCAATGAAAATAGTCCAAGGCCAGGGACTATGTAGAGAAATGGCAGAAGCCACTCCAAACATAGAATGCCAAACTTATACTATAGAGTCAATCACTCAAGATCCATGGTATACCGATCTGGTGTACCTATTTCTCAAAAAAAAGTTCTAGAAGGGGATCCCAACTAAAAAACATCATTCCCTATGACTTTAAAGTGCACACTTCATAATAAAAAAATAGAATGTTTTTCTGCAAGAATTTTGAGGGTATTTACCTCTGGTGCATAGATAGAGACCAAGCTACCAAAATGATAGAAGAATTCCACAAGGAGTATGGGACTGGGCATGGCTCAGCTAATGGCACCACCCATGAGACTCTCCAAGCTGGATATTATTGGCCCTTTATCTTCAAAGATGTTCACACTCATGTAAGGAAGTGCCATGCTTGCCAAACTGTCACTTCTCATGAGTGGAACCTGACAATGCCTTTACAGTTGGGTTTTGAAGTTTGACCCTTCGCCCAATGGCCATTTGATGTTATCAAGGAGATAAAACCCAACTCATCTGCCAACCACTGGTATATTTTGACTATGACTGATTACTGTACCTGGTGGTCCAAGGTAATCCCATGTAAGAACAATACGATGGATGTATTTATCAAGTTCTTGGAAGAAAACATCGTCACAAGGTTCAGAATGCCTTTTTGCATCATATGTGACAATGGTATGGAATTTTCTTTAGCGTGACTATTAGAATGGACCTATCAAAGGAAGATCACCCTAAAGTTCTCCAGCAACTATTATCCCTAAGGTAATGGTGTTGCTGAGTCTACCAATAAAAACCTAGTGGAAGTGATCAAACATTTGCAAGAGAAAAATCCCCAGGATTGGCACCAAAAACTTAGGTTCTCCCTTTGGGTGGATCGTATCAGAATCAAGGTAGTCCTGGGAACTTCTCCATTTTACTTGGTTTATGGTCAGAGTCTTGTGTTCCCAATCAACTTGCAAATCCCAGTTTTACAATTCATGCAGGAATTCAATGCCTGGGACAACATTATGGAGGTTCGCCTCTTGAACCTGGTGAGAATGGAAGAAAAAAGAGATGCAACACTAGAACATTTTGTGCATCACCAAGCAGTCATCAAATGATGGTTCAATAGGAGAGCCCAATACAAAGCCTTTCAGGTTTTGGATCTAGTCCTTTTGTGGGACAAGGCCCAGGAGAAGAAAGGAAAGCACACTAAGTTCCAAAGGCTCTGGCTTAGACCTTACTTAATCTTAGAGATTTGTGGGGCCAACACTTCTCACCTCAGGACCATGAATGGGGAAGCCATTCCATTTCTCGTCAATGGACAATTTCTCAAACATTATTTTGAATGATGGAAGAAGGTAAGTTTTCCCAAATTCATACCATATGTATATTTTCCTTCCTGTAAATCTTTTCCTGACACTCCTCACGGGTGTCGTGTCCTTGTAAATAGTCGCTGGTGGCCCTCTGGAGACATTTTTATTTGCTTCATCTTTTTTTTTCTTTGGTTTCTTTTTTCTTTGTGTGTCTTGTTTTTCAGGATCCCAACATTTTTCTCTCTTCTTGTAGATAGGTATGCTTTGCATGACATCTAGTCCCTGGAATCATGTCTTACACATTTCGATTAGTCTGGAATCTATTGTTAGCATGGTGGGATATGTCCACACTTCAAAGTTATTTTGTACACATGGGAAAAGGTTATGGGTAATATTCATCGTATTCACATCTCAAAAGCCTTAACATCAGTTAACAGAAAATATAAGAAGCAAGTAATCGTATGTTCCTTGAGAGCAGAGTGGTTGCACTGGTTATTGGCCATGTCCAAAAATCAAAAGAATATCTTGGGTCCAGAATGTCTCTCCTATTCAATAAATTAAAATGGATGACAAGGTGAAAGAAGTACCACCATAAAAATTAGATAAGCTTAAGGTTCATGGTAAAAGAAGTACTGCCTTCCCCATCTTCAAAATAAAGGAAAGAAAACTGGAGAATAAAGAATTATGAGATCTGGGGGATCATGCAAGATATAGTGATTTTGGTCTAATGCACTCAGTGTCATCTCTCTGTTCCTCCTAGAATTCATCGACTTGATTTTCTTCCAAAGCACACACTTCACAGCTGACAAGAGATTGAAGGATTGAATCATGGTGATTCAGATTTTCTCAGACACCTTGCACCTTGCAAATGAAATGCTTTAGGCAAATATGAGTCCCAATTTTGCTAACCAAAGATTCTGGGGTTCTCAAATGCACTAAGGAATTCATCCCAGTGAGTGGCCATTTGTTATGCCTTGCATACCCATCCCTACATTTTGTTAGCAAAATATTGGGTCCCCCTTTTTTTTCTTTTGGTTCTTCCTTTGTTTATTTTTTATCTTCTTTTGTTTTCTCTAGCCTTTACCTCAGTGCGGTCATTGTTGTGTTCCCTTTTGGTCTTCCTTGCTCTGGGGCTTAGTCTCAGAGTGTTTTGTTTCTTTCTGTTAGCTGGATTCCAGACTCTGGGATTCTTGTGCCATTATTTCCTCTTTAATTAGAGGGTGTGATCGCATGAGATTCCCCAGGCCCAAATTCCAGAGGTTTGCCTTTTCTCAGGACTTACAGAAGGAGGTGGTGTGTTTTCACCTTAAGCATATAAATTGGGTTTCACTTGTCATTTTTACATTTACCGTGAATGAATTACCCACGGTGAATTAAGAGAGATTTGTGCAATTTCACAAAGAGCTAAGTGTGATTTTCTTTGAGAGTTAATAGTGATTCAAAGTGATTAAACATGTTTTGAGGTATCCTCTGGTTTCTTAGCGTGCTTTCAGCATGTTGAATCTATTCATTTGTAGAGTACCTCCTATGCCCTTCCTCCCGCATTCTCTAGTTTCTTCGGTAGGTTTGTCTTGCCCTTCTCTTTTTTTTCTTTTTTTGTTTGCTTTTTCTTTTGCTTTGTTTGCTTTCTATCTTCTGGTCTTCTTCATAGCCTCCCATTGGTGGGATGGCTTTGGAGGAAGGTTGTCTGCCTTCTGTGCACTATATATTTATGTACATTTGCAGATAATGTAGGTTTCTATGTAAATAGTGTTAGAAAAGTGTAAGTTAGTTGTAAATATTTGTAGATATGTAAATATTTGTAAATTCATGTAATTTTTTATTAGTTTGTAGGTTAGTTAGTTGTGTCTTCTATAAATTTGTCATTCTTTGGCCTCCTATGTAAATAATTTCCATAGTGTGTGTCTCTGTATTTTGGTCTGTGTATTTCATCATGTCTGACCCATCCTATGGTGAGCTCACCATGCCCTTTGTATTGTTGAACCCAATTCGATCTCGTCCACCTCATTTTTGTTGGAATCAAACTCGACACCTCGCATGTTTGAGTTGTAGCCTTTTCTCTCTCCTCCCATCACTTTGACATTGATGGCGGGATTAAATTACCCACGCGCGAGCATTTAAAAAAATCATGAGTGGCATTCATTCCATCCATGTCAAGACATCTATCACCTTAAATTCCATTACTCTATTTATTACATGACCATGTGACAACCCACGTCAACCCAGTATGGCTTATTGCCTGGTCACTTCAATAACAGCTAGTTTCTCTAGACTATGGGTTCCACGTAATCCCATGACCCTCATCACATTTGACGCATGAATCAGGATCCCCAGGTATTGATAAAATTTAAAGTAAGCTATTTTTTATTACATTTTTGGGATTTGATGCAAGCTAACATCTTTTTAAGGACATGTGCAAAATGGCGATGAAATCTCTAAAACCCAAAAATTTATTATATTTAATTACTCGTATTAATGGTTGTGCGGTCTTACAGGCTATCAATAATCATTAATCAATATGTCTGAGATAGCTTCCCCTCCTAGAATTTTGGAAATCCCAACCACCTCAACAAGAGCTACCACCAAGTCAAGGGCCAAGAAGGCACTAGAAAAGCTCCCGCTCACTGCAAAATATTTAAGGGACAGTGCCATCGTAGGATCCAAGGTGGATTTTAAGTTACAACTGATCACTGACATTGAGGTCAGACCATGGGCCAAATTATAGGGCATAGTCAAAACAATGTTCACTCAGCATTCTGCCATGGATAGTATGGTGAAGAACGTGGCTTCCTCTGACATCATCAAAGCTGCCTGCTTCCCTTACTTTGTGTAGGCCCCAGAGTTGATCCTAACTCTGGCCAAACACTACAACAGCACTATCCAGGCTATTATACTTGCTTCTCCCCTTCCAATAGGATACCCAACACCCCTATTATCTCTTGATGCTCCCACTTTCGCTTCAGGACTAGGAATCCCTTAGTTTGCTAATTCTAATTTCATCTCTTGCGCCACATCACTACAAGAGTTCACTATTGTGCAGCAGGCTGCTAGACAACACCTCAACTCCCACTAGCTGAATACTTTGAGGAAGGACTATAAGAAGATGAAGTTGGAGATCCCTCGCACATATTTCAAAGAAAGCATATAGGTGGGGATCATCTTTCTATGCCGGGTCTTCAGAGAATCACATGCCCAAGATTTCTTGGGCTAGATGTATCACTTTTTGTATAGCATCGCCACTAACAGGCATAATTTTGAATGGGCAACCATTGTTTCCAATCATTTAGATTTTCAGCTGAACAATGTCAATAGGACATCAAAGTTCTACATAAATTCATATATTCTATGGGCACTGGCACAACAAAGACCCAGAATTCAAGGATTAGTTATAGTGGGCCTCCTTGGGACTGGGCCTGGCTAGAGTGCACCTTGGGATCATTTCCCTCAAATTCTATGGGAATCTAGGTTCCAAAATTTTTTTCAAGTAAATGATACCTTCATTTACCACAACATTTGAATACCATCTCAAAATGTCAGTTACCGACTATGAAAGAAGGCTATGGGCTTGGTGAGTACATACGAAAATTATTTTCTTCAATTTCACCAGCATTCTTATATTTGGGTGAGGATTCTCTAGCAAGCCCTACCTATTTCCCAAGCATTGTGGGGATAGGATTATTTTGATGGACTTTTTTAGGCAAATCCTAGATCTCCATGCACTTTATGGAGTTAAAAAATTTAACTCCATCTCTTTCCTGATTACTTGCGGGAATTATTCTTGCAGCCTTGCAATGGCCAAGGAAGCCGATAATGAGTTAAAGAGTATGGGACTTGCAGAATTCTATCTAGCATAGAAAATTTTGATCCTCTAAGAAAGATAAACATGACATTGCCCCAAGCATTAACTCCCCACGAGCCTCACTTGGAGGATTTTTGGGCAGATTTCCAAGATGACTTTGATGTCCGGAGTTGAAGGTACAAGAGGATGACAAAGGGAATGATGAAGTGCCTCAACCTTCAGACCTTTCCAAAGTACTTTTCAGATAGTGGGCCCTTGGAGGACTCATCATAAAAATTATAGGGGATCGATAAGTTGGATCTCATGGCATCATGCAGTGTAGTCATGAATATTCTGCAAAAGTATGCAAGACAAGTACTCGCCGGGGTTTGATTTTGTGGGGGTCAAATTTGGCCTTTGAAATAGCTAGGCAGAGAAAAGATAATGGGAAAGAAAAGGAGAGCACCCCGACCCTGACCCCATCCTTAGTTCTGCCCCCTATCATGGAACAACTTCACACCCAGCTTGAGGCATCCCAGTAGCTGAGTGAAACAATCAGCACCCGGCTTTCTCTTGGTCTCCCGGTCACTCTGATGGGATCTTCCCTTCCTTTAGGATCACCATCACTTGAAACACTTATGAGCTAGGTGGTAAATATAGAGGATGAGAGTGCATCTATTCTGGATGTCAGGGTCCCACTACAAACAAGAAGAAAGAAACCAAGGACAGATAACCATCCACCGAGTATAAATGTAAGCCCTGGGAAATTGGGAAAAATTCCTATGGAGCTTATCCCTTCCAGCCCTAAAGCAAAAGATCAGCCAGAGGCTTCCCCTCCCCATGACAGTTTTGACGACATCTTCCAGACTGATGACCTGGTAAACTTGCAAGAAGATGTAGAGTGGGTAGTGGAAGAAATCATCACACAAGAGGTGGAAAATATCCCCAGGGAGGGGGAAAGACAAGAAAAAGAGATTGCCCTGAAAGAAGAAGTCTAAAAACAAGAGAAAGAGCAAGAGAAAGAATAAGAAAATACACCAGGTGTGGAAGAAATATCGGTTCTGAGGACTGAGACAGGAGGAAGGAAAACACAAGATAAGTAGCCGACAATGGCTAGGGAAACTGGACCTTCAGGAGAAATCGTACCCCATTCGTCATGCTCCAAATGCCTCTAGTTACCCTAGGTGATCAGGTACCCTATAATTTGACATTTAGAAAGGTGGTCTTCATAGCACAATAGCCAGATCCAAGCCAAATACCTTTGCCCCCTCCATAAATGTGCCCCCGGAGGAGAATGTCCCGACAGATAATGCCGAAGAAATTCAGCAACAATAAAATATGGGGGGGAACCCCGAAGACATGGATACATATACCACAGGTGCCAGGGAAGGCAATGTCCCAGACACTGTAGATGAGAATTCCTCTTAGATGGGAGAAATAGGGAACCTCGAGAGTGGAGAATAGGAGTCCGCAGAGACTACAGATGCCGAAGAAGTGTAGCCAACCCCTAAAGAAAATCTTGGTATCTAGGACCTAGCCATAATACCACCCCCGCCACCATAGTGGCTGGTAGAGTCAAGAAAAAGAAGGCCCAGCATCACTAAGAGCTCCCCTCTCTCTAGCCAAAATGATGGCACAAAATCAAGAGGCTCAGAAGCCCAAGAAGGCCCAGACCCTCTGTACCCTTCAGACTAGTTTGGGAGGAAATACAAGCATGATTTATCCCCCAAATGGAGAAGAGGCAATAGTAGGAGTTGTGGAATATACAATTAAGGAGGTTCCTCTAGGGAGGAGAGACAAAGAGAGATAATTGAACCTATTAAAAGAGGTGAACCGAGTAATTAAGGCCTGATATGACAAATAAGCCCAGAAACTAAAGGAGGCAAAAGAAGAAAATGCCAATCTCCTCAGGATTCTTACAGAGTTGACATAGCCTCTAGCCGCAATTCCTTTGGAGGCCTCCACCTCTAAAACACCGCTCCTACAGGGTGACATTGACACACTGAGAACTATGAAGAAGAAAGCGCAAGCAATAGATGATTGGGTGGCTGAGTAGGTAGGATCTATAATGCGCTTCCTAACAGTCACACTCTTGGACCTTCACCAGGAAAGAAACATCTTGGGCTTGGTGAATGGTGTAGTTTCCTAGTGGGAAGGAGAGATAGAAAAGTATGAAGAATGGAGTGGTGATCTTGAAGAAATAATGAACATCGGGGAGGATATCATCACCGAAACAAGAATTTTGGGAGAAGAACATTTTGAGTTCCTCTGGGTCCAACACTCCAGACTTGGTCTCAAAATCAAGACAAGAAAGCAACTGGTAGTGGCATTAAAGGGTAAAGTCCCATCAATGTTCTTTAAATTTATATGTGGCATTTGTTACAAGGGTTTTGGTAGTCAATCCCTTCAGCACCGATACATGCACTCCAGTGGATTTTTTTGTGAGCAAATTTGATGAAATAATGGAGTCAAAGTTTTGGAATCCCAGAGATTTTGATGCAGCAAAGATGTATCATCTCTCCCGCATGATGCTCTAGGCCCATGATGTAGAAAAGGTGGGGGTAGAGCTTAAAGAGGGTGCCCGGGATGTGGGAGAATAGTTGGAGGTGGCCAAAGAGCACCAAAATTGTGTAAAATAAATAGATGAAGATGGAATCCTCTAGATATTGGAAGCATTCAAAAGAGTATAAGGAAATAAAGTCCTCCAGTCTCCAGATATTTTCACCAGCAGCGTGAAGTTTTGTAAATTTGTTATTCTTTGAGCATAAGCTCCTGGACTCTAGAATTTCGGGTCTAAGTTTTGTATTAATTCATAGTGATCTGCGTTAAGGTTCCCTGGAGCCGACTGATCATTGTGAAGCAGTTAATAAGGGTCAAAATGTAGGTGATCCAGATAAGGGTATGTTAGGTAGAAGAGATGGTTTTGACAGATGATTCTCCCAAGGTGTTGCTCCCACATTAATTACCTGGTGTGCATCAAAGACAGGGAGCCACAATTTGCATTAATGAGGATTGTAGCCTATTATACTGGGACAAGCAAATCTCTTCCATAAGTCCTCAACTCTCTTCTGTAGGTTGATTCTTCTATATTTATCCTCTATCTTCTTCATCTATCTTGTCATACCTCTATACATATCAAGGTAATTGTAAGTGGTGAAGGTAGTACATGCCACAAATAATGTATTATATTCAGCAAGTGTATAGGTAGATTAGGTCAAGTTTTAGGTCAAATTTGTGTATAAAGAAGAAGTATGACACCATAAAAAGGGTAAAAAAAATTAATGATTTTTTAGTCCAACATTAATAGAAGCATAGTATTTCTGAGTTCATAGCATTTTACTTTTAGTTGTTCTCAGGAGCTCAATGCTCAGTTGTTCTCAACAGCTTAGAATGCTACCTTGGAGCCATGAATGTACTGCCAGTGATGCTAGAACATTTTCAAGATAATGAAAGAAGGAAGAACATCTTGTGGCTATGTGTTGTTGTTGTTATGATCTCTCAACTTATCAAATATCTTTTGTCTATTATGTTTTCTTATGTCCTTTGCTCCTATGTTTTAGTTTAGATTAATGATCTTATCTCCCCTTTCTATTGAATGCATATGAATTGTTGGTTCCTTGTGTATTTGGTATTTAGTGTAGTTTCTTGCATTGGAGCATTGTTTGATGTTTGAATATATTTTGCATAACTATAGGTAGAAATATACATCCAACCCTGATCGATCTTTTGAGTTTTCTTTGATAATTCAAATGCTTGCATGAAACCCCATCCCTTTTGAGATCCCTGACAAGATGAGTAAAAACTAGCTATCCCCTCAAACAATAGTCACTTGCCCAACTTAGCTCCCCCACACCATCGAGACCCAACTACCAGGTTCTTGGAGGCTAGGAGAATTCATTCTCTGGTAAACCTCTTTAGGTGGAGTTGGCTGATACCCCAGTAGCTAGTGAAAACTTATCTCTATTGGCAGAGCCATTCACAAAGTCCTGTCAACAAGTACTTGATTGGTTTAACATGAGTTAAGCCATTTAGCAAATTACTTTCAATAGAAATTTATAAATGAATTTCGATATAAACCATTATCGACCAATTTGGTACCATTTTGGGTTAGTAATGATTACATATAAATAAATATATGTTTTCCTCATTTTATTAATTCAAAAGCTGCAAAATAATTTGCATTTTGGAGAAGGAAGACTTGAAATTGTATTTTATCAAATTTTAGTGGAACAATTTTGGAAAGTGAAGGCTAAATAAGAGTACATGATATTATTCAAAAGAGACTGAACAAAGGCTACGTGAAGAAGCAGGGGAAAGATATTATCGTAGGAAACAAGGTATCTCCCTCTCTCTCTCTCTCTTTCTCTCTCTCTCTCTCTCTCTCTCTCTCTCTCTCTCTCTCTCTCTCTCTCTGTGGCTATTTTAAGTTGATGGTTAGGACTTGTCTTAATTTGAAACATGTAAGCATGATATTCCAATACCTAGTTAGATCTAATTTTATAAAGAAGACCTAATTAGATTTAATAGGAATAATTAGACCTAGTAAGACCTAGATAAGACTAATTAGACCTAATAAGCCTAAGAAGACATAATTATATACCTAATTAGACCCCTTAAGATGTAATGTTCAACCTATTAGGACATAATACGAGTAATATTTGAAAATTTAGGACCTAATATGAGTAATAAGACCAAAATTAGGACCTAAGGCCTGATTAGACTAATTAACCCTTAATAATCTACCTAACAAGACCCAATTATACCTAATTATACTAATACATGTGAATAATAAGACCTAATATGAGTAATAGGAACTAATATTGAATAGTAATAGTACCTAATTAGGGGCCTATTTATGAATAGGTATTAGGACATAATTAGATCCAATTATAACTATTAAGACCTAATTAGACCCATAAGACCTAATTAGATGTATTTAGACCTATTAGAACTTATTTTAGATTATATGACCCCTTAAGACCTCGTTAGACCCACTATGAGAAATATGACCCCTTAAGACCTATTAGCACCTAATTATACCTAGTTAGACCTATTAGGACCTAATTATACCCAATTATACCTATTAGCACATAATTAAACCCAACTAGACCTATTTGGACCTATGATCTAGGTTATATGACCCCTTAAGATCCCATTAGACCGACTATGAGTAATATGACCCCTTAAGACCTATTAGCACCTAATTAAACCCAATTAGACCTATTAGGACCTGATTATACCTAATTAGACCCAATTAGACCTATCAGGACCTAATTAGACCTAATAATACCTATTAGGACCTATGATATGTTATATGAGCCCTTAAGACCCCATTAGACCCACTATGATTAATATGATCCCTTAAGACCTATTAGCACCTAATTAAACCAAATTAGACCCAATTAGACCTATTAGGGTCTAATTAGACCTAAATATACCTATTAGGACCTATAATAGGTTATATGACCCCTTAAGACCCCATTAGACCCACGAGACCTATTAGGACCTAATTAGACCTAATTAGGCGTAATTAAACCTATTAGGACCTATGATAGGTTATATGATCCCTTAAGACCTCATTTTTATCTCCATGAATATTTTGTTGTCATTAGTTAAGGAAAAATCATATGATTCGGAAGAATCAATCGGTGAAAAGGAGAAAGCTAAATATTTGACTAGTCAGTAATGTACACCAAGAAAGGAAGTAAAGTTGGTAAAGCACAGACACTACACTAAGAGTCTACAGTTACCAAACACCAAGAGAGTATGAAGTACACTGAGTGGACATTTACCGACTACTAAAAGATAAAGTTAACCAAGCAAATTGAAGCTACTCTACCGAGTTAATTTGATTGTAAAGTGATAAGGACACATTTAATACATTGAAACAACATTAATTGTGATTATACAATGCACCAAAGATTAGTTTGTTACAGGATCAATGATCAAGATAATTCAAAGAGAAGACCTGAGAAGCAGATTAAGCATATAATGAAATTTTGTTATTTCTAAGAAATACACCAAGTATCGAGGTAAATGTGACACAGTCACCGAGCGGAAAAGAAGTGATGACATGTAACTGATTGAATGTTTGAAAATGTTAAGTTGATCATCAAAATGCAGAAAGATAATGCAAGACATTAACTCAGTTAATGGATTGTATTGTCATTGATGT
Source organism: Thuja plicata (assembly GCA_018584345.1). Lineage (NCBI taxonomy): Eukaryota > Viridiplantae > Streptophyta > Pinopsida > Cupressales > Cupressaceae > Thuja > Thuja plicata. The sequence continues at coordinate 1,579,426 of MU223598.1, read as the reverse complement.
CAACTTGAAATAATCTAATTATTTATAATCAAAGTGTGAAAGACTTTAGAGAAACAGAGAGATTTAGATTATGCTTTTAGTAATGCATAAAAGACAAGAATTCACTATGTGACTTTAAACACTGATGGCTAGTGGAACCCGACGAATAGAGATAACCGAAAGTCAAGTCATAGTGATACCCGAGAAAGAACACCGATGAGCATTACCGACAAGAAGAATCACAAGCATACCCGACGGCCAAAATCAAAGTGTAAACCAACAGAGAAGCCCAAGGAGAACTGGAGTGTTGACCAAAGCTATCAAAGTGTTAAAATATTGAAAGTTAACTTGAGTTTAGAAATGAAAAAATATCTAGCTGGCAGAGCTAAATATAGACTTAACTAGTAGTTATCATTGTTTTCATCGACAAGATAAAGCTAAAGATAAGTAAAGGATTTAGAGTTGTTTTGTCCAGTTGGAAAAAAGGATCTATGCGAGATAAAACAAGAGTTTTGCTTTAAATCATATTGGCTAAGATTGCAGATCACACCAAGATCAAGAAAATCAAGAACCAAACAATGGTGATATCATGTCTATAAAGAGACAACTTAATTCATTACAAATAAAAGGGGACTAAATGAAAAAGAGGATGCTGAAGAGAAACTGATGAAGAACAACTTCATATAGTCCTGATCAATCAAGCTAAGGAAAGAGCTAAAGATTTATGTAGACACCAAGCAACAAAGAATAGAATCACCAAGAAGAACAAAAGTGGAGCAAAGGTATTAAAAGGATATATTGATCATATTAGTTTTATCAGCCTACAATAGATCTGAAAATATGCAAGTATAAGTTGTATATGTGAACATATCATAATGTTTTAGTTTAACCATTGATTCAGAAAGTCTCTTAACCTAGAAGGATTTAAATATCCTTTCTATATTTATATATATCCCAAGGAGTATCAAAAAGTTTGATCATGAAGATAGCATGAGATTCCAGATACCATTTGACAAACTAGAAGAGTTTGGACAAGGAAGGTAGCATAGGAATGCCTAATATCAAGTGAAAAACTAATCTTTTAAATCCTCTAACTGTTAGAAACACTAAGAGGGGGGGGGGTGAATCAGTGTTTGTCTATTAAT